>SRMA01027196.1:649203-730510 GCA_007224835.1 Danionella cerebrum | reverse complement strand
ATTGAGTTAAAAGTGCCACCTGAAAATAAAGGATCCCCACCTGCAACCCATTCAATCTAGAAAAATGTGGCAAGTACTGTGCATATGGTTTAGGCTGTCAATAATATCAATAATGAATGTTTATTTTTGTAAAAGTACAAAATGCAAAGTAAGCAAACAAAAGAAAAATCTAAATCAAATCAATATTTGGTGTTACTAAGCTAAATAGCAACATAAACGCTCACTGAAATATCTTACTGAAGACAGGTTTAAAAAATGCCAATATAAATGTTTTTTTTCTACAAAAACAGAAAAACAGCAGTTCTTGCATTTGTTTAATATTCATTTACAATGCTTTTTTTTCACTTTTATCCAAAGTGAGTTTTATCCAAAGACGAAGTGTATCATATTTAAACTGTTCTTTCAGACTTTTACAGATGCCTTCACACGAGTTGAGACTGTAACCCCAACAAAACCCCTTCTTCCATTTCATGCAAATGGTCCCGACTCATTTCAATAATCGGAGATTTGTGAAGACTCTAATATAATTTCCGAGCTAATCCCCAAATGAATGACATTCTTTCCTCTTGTAGTAAGCACCAGGAATGATTCATCCACCCTTACATTATGTTACTCGTCTAATAACTGAGATTACAAGAATCCTAGCTCTGAAAGGTGATTAGAGAGAGAAAGAGATGAAGCCACTTACAGAACTTCATGATAAGTGGAATATTGATTTAATTTAATGAAAGCCCAGCATTTACAATTAACCATCAGCCCCATCTCCTCCTCTAATTGAGCTGTCCAATGAGATTAGCATGTAATGAGCATCTTAGTGAGCATCCGTACACTCATGACAGAACCATGACTAGAGCATTTCTCATCAAGCTACCCATAATCCCCAGCTTCACAGATTCTCTGCCAGTTTTACTGCTGCGACTGTCGAGAAGGATAAAAATATCACGCAGATGCAATTCCCTTATCCAGTTTCAGTAGCGTGGCCTTATAATCAGGTCAGAGGAGTTTACTGGAGCTTCTGAGGTCTGATAAAGGCTGCTTCCAGTTCTTATCATGCTCCTATTTCATAGTAAGAATTTATGTATTGATTGAAGGGAATCAGATCTTTCTTCTTCACTTTCCCTCCTTTTCTCACACCATTTGAGTAATATATTTCATAAGTCCATGTAATAGGGATAAGCTTAACTCAGTGTTACCCACAATTCCCTCGGGTGATGTGTATAAGATAAAGATTCAATCAAAAGATAAGTGAAAATCTCCAATACATGATTAAGTGTTGAATTTAACAGCGCCACCTTCTTCAGGAATAAAAACAAGACCTGCCATCGATCTACAGTTCCCATTGAGTGAAAAGCAGTGTACACTCCAAAAAAAAAAGAAATTAGAGTTTTCGGTATACCTGTAGCATAGTTTCAGACATGCAAGAAAACCCACACAAGCACCCGGAGTAAACAGCCGTAAACAGCACTTTGGAAGCCCCCCATATGGCCTTCATCCATCAAGCTTCTTTCATAGAGGAAGCACCTGCTACCTGTTGTCTTGTTTTCTTTGCAAAATGTATCTAGAAAACCCAAGTATGCTTATATGAGTTACTGTTGGTGGTATTGTGGTACAACAGGGCCTTATAGGAGTCATGCTCCAGGAAACCAAAAAGTGGTTGTTTTATTCTTATATAAGTTTCATTTATTTAAAAGCACCTTTTATTGGCGCCAGCTCCAGAAAAAAACCCTCCTTCACCAGCTTAATTAGTCAGCACAAAAGACAACCACATAAACAAAGTTACAACACTAGAATCTGCTTCTAAAGATGGTTCTAAGGATTATCAGGAAAAACATAATCAGTGCCTGGGTGTGTAAGTAACTGTGAGCTGGTCAGCAGTGTAAAAAATATGCAATCCCAAAATGATAGGGGTGTAACGGTTCACGGGGATGTATTGAACCGTTTCGGTGTGGCCTGTTTGGTTCAGTACACTTGCATACAGTTTCTGTATATTTTTTTAATTAAATAATATAAATTTATTATTATGTTCCTAGGCGAGTTTCCGCACGGACTCTATTGAGTGACGCACAGTAGAGCTACACGGGAGCTGTGAGGAATGGCAACAGCGAAAGAGAAGCCAGAGCTTGAAGACTCTCCCACCTCACTACAGTCTCCTGTTTGGGAACACTTTGGCTTCTCTGTTAAAATACATAACGGGGATAGACGAGTGGAAAAATTTAAAGTTGTATGCTGACATTGTTCCACGGAGATCGGGCAGGCAACACATCTAACATTTTCTACTCATTTCTCTGCTAGTGTTAAAAGTTTCCAGGTCCTTGTATTTCATTTTTTATTTAAAAATGTGTATTTCTTTATAAAGAGTGCAATTTATTTAAAATATCACCCAAATGTGTCACTTTTATTTATTTTATGCAAGAAGTCTATTGTGTATTGGCAGCTTTTCAAAACAAAGATTTTGTAAGCTCTTATATTGTTTTGTACCGAAAATGAACCGAACCGAGCTCTCCAAGACACTGTACCAAACCGAATACGATTTTTTTATTGTACCGTTACACCCCTACAAAATGAGGAAACCAAACTTCCTTTCCCTTGATGACTGGAAGAAAACAGTCAGTTCTAATCTCTAATGTACTGTGGATTGTTTTACAAACTGCTTTTATGAACAAGGTGAAAATGGCACAGTTGTGAGTAAAGTATTTTTCCCTTATGCATTTATTAATGTATGTCTTTTATAATATAGAATCTCAAACATCTATGGCCATTTTTTTATACATATGAATTTTTTCTTTGCCAAAAACCAAATGTATTCTTTATAGTTTATCTGTCCTTGAAAATGAGCATCAGAGATACATCTACTTCCTATAGAAACTGGTCAGAGAACATTATTGAGTTTATCTGTGCATTTATCAATGCTATAGTTTGAACGAACTGCAGGAGGTTTACAGAAGTAAGAATATATGAAGAGTTTTTTCCCCCAAAACATTCTAACTCTATTCTTTTGTTTAGCACAAAAAGTGGTTTGAGGAAAATCTAAATTTTCTGTTCCAAACTTTCATAAAGCACATCAAAGCCAAAAAGACATAAAAATTAATTTTTCCACATTTTTCCCCAAAATGGCCCTATTTTTATTTTTATTTTTACAAAATCCATCTAATCAATATAAATCTTTATTTAATTTTTGCTGAAATGGTCCAAAATACAATAACAAACAACACTAATATTGAAACAACTGGCTGGTTCCAGAATCAATCAGTTATAAACAATATCAGAACCCATTGTATTCACTGTTCCGAAGAGCGAAGTTATCTGCTGCCTGCTCAAGTCAGTCCGGCTCCCGCAGTCTCGACTTTTGCCTCCCAGTGATTTTGGAACATTTCCGCTGGACTTTATTGAATATGATCAGCTGGAAAATGGCCTGATTCTGTTCCATCTTCATGAAATGATTATAAAAAGATTCAAAACTTTTAACTGCCGGCAGTTATCTACCTCCTCAGACCTTCATCTTCTTGCGCTGATGCAACTATTGCATCTCGGGGAAAAAACTTGAATGGTGGTTTGGAAAAAAACAGACAAATCTGGACTCCATTACACGGCAAGTTTTTTGCAAAATTGATCATGAGCTTTTCCCTTGTGAATACAATACACTTCAGATTTAGCACTAACTCTTTTTTTAACAGCATATATTGTGTTTTGGAACCAAACTCTTCATATATTGGTACAGCTTTTCATAGCTTTTCTGATCTCATCAGATATAAAGGGTATGAATATGCTAATCTTGAAGAACTCCTTTGAAGATCACTGCCCTCTCGGACAGGATGGTAGTAAATGTCATTTCCTTCAAAATTCTGATGTTTTTATGTAAAATTATCTATATAGTTTGGCCAATTGAAAGCAATATGTCCTTCCAAAAAAAAAACTTGGCAGGAATTCTCAAAAAAATGTTTGCTCTGCCATGTTTGTAGATGAATTGCCAAAGCAAATCTCTTGTTTTTGGACAGGATCTGCTCAACTAGCCCCAGCTAACCCCAGGCAAAATATAAATTCCTGAAAAATGCATGAGATGTTTTTTTTCAGTGTGTTTCAAAACATTTCCTGTAGTAAAACTAAAAGAAATAGTCTCTAAGAGAGTGTTTGAGAGGTTTAGATGAGGTACTAAACAGGGACATCGATAAAAAACAAACAAGTTAATTTCACCAAAACGGCCAATAAATGAGGCAAGGAGCATGAAAAAACATGAAATCATCTTCAATAAAGGCCTCTGACTGCCTCAAGGGAGAAAAGACAAAGATGTAAAAAGTAATAAAGGTGTTTATTATCTTTCTTCTGTTGCTGAACATGTCTGATCATCACCAGAGGCAAATTCCCTCAAGATCAATGATAGTGAAAAAGCAGGATAAGAGTGACTCACTGAAGAGGTGTTGGATATGAGAAGATTACTATAATAATCTCCCCTCTGTTATCGTAATTTCAATGTAGGGTAATGACTGATGGCTTCATGTCTAATAATGGCTCTATTAAAAAAAAGAAATGAGGAGAAAACCTAATCTGTCTGTGACAATAAAAAAAGTAATATAGGTTTAAAGCTCATATTTATATTATGTCTAATTCCTCAAGTATGAGTGTGGCTCTGTCAATAGCATGGCGCTACCAATTGTAGATCATGGGTTCGAATCCTGGTGAAAGAAACAATTTATTAGATATATTTGTTCCTTGAAATGTAAGTCTCTTTTTGGATGATTTGAGATCTTTTTTTAGCTTTAAATGTATTGAATTGGCTCAAACTAGAATTAAATCAATGTTCTAGGAGAGACAACCGAGCAAATATCCAGGCAGTGAGAGCGACAAATCAGATTTCAGCTTGAGATGTTTGTCAGCAACTCTGGTGAGCACAGATGTGATAGGATCTCACAGGAGAAAGCGCTGATTAGCTGTTGTCTACGATGCCATTAAAAGTTGTGTAAACAAACACTTTTCAATGAGTTACCAACTGAGTGGTAAACATTGATAAGTGTTATTCTACACGTTGAATTGTTGTATCCCAACCACTCTCTGTCCATTACCATCGCTGCCACAAACAATGCTATATCAGGAAGAATGAGGAAAGGTGATTCAGAGTTGAGGCACTCTTGCTCTGGGAGGTCAGAATGAGTTCAGAGAAAACACACGACAGTTCACCCACGGTTCAGAACGAGTCGCTGCGAGACAAACTCACTCTGATCAAAGACCAAACTACCTGATGTTTCTGCATCTGAGAGACGACTGAGGCACAAAAGATCAGAGATGCTCGTATCCTTCGAGGTTTAAAGCGGAGAAAGTGGAACGCTGGTGTTTTGTTGTGAAAAGACTGTGGGGAAAAAAGTCTTGCGGACCAAGACGGAAATGTTTTGAGAAAGTTTCGACTAAAATGTTTTGTGCATACTTTTTATGCTAGTCGAAACATGGCTAATCACCTTTTCACAACTAGCTAAGATTTTCTTTTACAGTTGTTTTTAGATGAGCTGGTCTTTAAATTGTTTCAGATCAGTCTCTATTATCTGTTTTTAGGTGGTCATGTTTCCGGCTTAAGCTGGCTTTTATGTAATTTAAATGTATTTGTTGGTTTTTAGCATGAACAAGCTTAGGTTGGTCTTTAGTTGATTATTATTTTTATAAATTTTTTTGCTGGTCATTCGTAAATGGTTTTACTTGGTTTTTAGATCTTGGGTTGGTCTTGGTCTTTAGGTCTTGGGTTTGATTTAGCTTTTTTTTTATTTCTGCATTTGGTAGATGCTTTTATCCAAAGTGAGTTACATTTCAAGGAATTAATGCATTTGTCTACTTCTTCTTTTTGAACCCTTTGTGTTGTTAGCAAAATACTTTACCGAACTGAGCCACAGGTGAGCTGATGGTTTATTTCACTTTTCATTGGTGTGATGTTTTAAACAGGTCTAAAGATGGCTTAAGTTGGTCTATAATTGGTCTTTATCTGATTATGAGCTGGTTTAATGTACTTTATGCTAGATTGTGGCTGTTGAGCTAGTTTTAAGGTGTCTTAATGTGGATTTTTGTTGGTCTGGTTGTTCATGAGCAGGTTTAAGGAAATTGTTGTTGGTATTTAGCTGGTTATGACATGGTTTCAGTTTGACAGCTCGAAGTGTTTTTATTTTTTGTTAAAAATTGTTGTTTATGTTGATATGATATGTTGACTGTGAGCTTGTTAAATGGCTCACAAAGATTATTTTTTCATTTTTTATCAGGATATGAGATGGTTTAAAATGGTCAGACAGAAAAAGAATCCTAGTACAATGAGACTCTGATACTCTGACCATGTTAATTTGGTTCATTCTGGCATTCCTTGCTCTTTTTGCTCCTGCTCTTTCCACGTTTGGCCT
This sequence comes from Danionella cerebrum, assembly GCA_007224835.1. NCBI lineage: Eukaryota > Metazoa > Chordata > Actinopteri > Cypriniformes > Danionidae > Danionella > Danionella cerebrum. The sequence continues at coordinate 724,142 of SRMA01027196.1, read as the reverse complement.
TATTTCACCACTGCAGCCAGCCACATATAAACTGGGCCAATTTTTGTCCAACTGTCTCCTGAAATAGCATTCAGAATGGATTCAGTGTCCCCATGGAAACGGCAGAAGTACAGTCATGTCAGGCAGGAGTCGCCATTTTGGCTCTGCTGTTTCTCTCAGATAACAGACCCAGTGGGAGCTCTCCCAGACTCCTATCATTCGCTTTTCAGCTTTTAATTGATGGAAAGAACAGCGTGTTTCCCCTATAGTATTCTGTTCTGTTTCTAATTTCAGTGTTTTTCTAGTAAGTAACTTTGTACATTTTTACCGCCCTGCACAATTGTTAGGTGATTTTAATATTGTTCAAAAATTAAAATGTCAAAAATAATCATATGTATGCAATGAACAAACTACCGTAAATAGCTCACTGGATTGAAAAAGTGAATGAAGAAAGAGTAACTGCAACTAGAAGTTAGAACAACTGACTTCTAATATATCAAAACTGTGATGTCACAAAAGTTTGATATAAACAACAATTAGGAAGCACTTATTGGTTATCTTATTGGTTTACTTTGAAAGTTAAAGGTAATTGCAGGTAATAGATTCCCTTAGATTTGGTCCCGTTTGCTCAGATTTGAACTATTGAACAATATAAAAATGTAACTGAAACATTAGATCTGAAAGTAAAACAATGTCTAAACATTCAAATGATGGCTTTGCTGTTAAATGGTTCGAAGAACAATGCTTAAAGATTTAGAACTCCTCATCGATCTCCAAGCTAATCTAAAACGGCTTCATTTCTCTGGAGGAGCCTCTGTTTTAACTCACAGTTCCTGTCAGTGAAGCAGAAAGGGCAAGTGGAAGCACAAGAAGCATTCATTAAAACCCTGGAAAGCATTGGTTTATTGATTTATTTAGTTGCGGACAGCCATTTTGTCAAATTATCAAAATTATGCACAGACCACATAAGTAAAATGGTATTTTTTCATTACCTTCTATTTCTAAAATGTAGCCGTGTTAATGGGTATTTACATTTAAGCATTTGGCAGATGCTTTTATTCAAACCAACTTAAGAAAAAAAAAAACAGCACAAAGATTCAGAGAATTGTCTTGTTTACAGTTTTGTTTAAACATATTTTATTATGTCTTTAGACTCCTAGAGATAAATACATGAATATAGTAAAATATCAGTTTCGCCAGAGTAATTACTAATGTGCAATACAAGAATTCTCAGCCTCTTCCTTCTCAAAGTCACCCTTGGTTTTACTGCATTTCCTGACATTCTGTTGTACTCCAAGCCTTTGCTTTTATGATAAGCTTGGTCGTAATGACTGCAAATCCAGGACATTTATGTCCATCATCAAATGAACTCCACCTAAAAAATAGAAGGCTGCAGGAGAAATTGTTTTTTTTCCCTCCTCAGACAGGTTATAGTCAGTCTTTACTTCCATGTTTAACTATTCATGAGTCGTTTCCTCCACTTACAGGAAGACGAGACACAAGAAAGAAGGAGAGAAAGAAAAGAGCCACAGGAGGATCGTAAAGAAAAGTGGATGTGGGAGCGAGGGAGTGCTGTGGAGGATGAGAGAATGAATGGCATAAAACTGACAGATGGCTGACAGAGAGATAGAGAGAGATACACTGATGGAGAAATACAGCAGACGGACGGTGCTCTGAAGGGTTGAAAGCCTGCTGACGCAATGTATTATGGGATCAGAGTGTAATAGAGACACAGATTCAATCTCCAACACTCAAATGGAATGAGCAAAAAAAATTGCACAGAGTAAAATCATGCCACTGTTTCATTAATTAGACACTGACATTCTTTTCCCTTAAGATGTAACTACAGTAAACCTAGTGATGATGTGGAGGAAAAATCAGTACTTGATTGAATACTTAAAAGTGTATAATCATCATGGTAACTCTAGATGTTTGTGAATCATCCCCATGGCTTCTAGAGAACTGTGACTGGTCGAAACATCATGAACGGTTCCTTGAAGTCTGTTATTTGTTCCCTTAGTAAATCGATTACTGCGATTGGTCATCTTCAAACACAAAATCATCTGTTACAGGTCAGTTTGGTATCTTGGTCGAAATTAGTGACTGATTATAATAATACCTTGAGAGCTGTCGCCAGATCTGTCAAAACCTGAAAATATTAATAATTGATCAGCTTGGTTCCCTAATATATGTGATTGATTTAATTGGCTCCTGGTTACCTGTGATTGGTGCATTGACTTATTTTTTCAAGATCAATCATTGGTCAGGTTGGAACAGTAAGGTCTTTGATTTGTTGGCTTAGTATCAAGAGATATTTGATTGGTTAGATTGGTAGCTCAAGATCTGTGATTTGTCAAGTTGGAAACTTGAGATCTTTAGTTGGTTGAACTAGTATAGCAAGAGATCTATGATTGTTTTGAATAGTATCTCAAGAGCTAAAATTGGTCAATGGAGCATTCATAAACCCAGTTAACTAGTATACTTCAGCACAAACTTCCCATCATACAGTATGGGGTGGTTTTATTAAGGTCCAAGCTGCGAAAGCTTCTATTGTTTTTGTTGGTTTTCTTATTATTCTTCCATTTCGTCTTCCGCTTCGGGCATGTGTCAATGGCAGCCCAACAAACTGCTTGTGGGAAAGTTATGAAACTTGGTAAATTGATACAGTTGGCCATTATGAGTAATCTGAACCAAACTGGACCCTCTAACTCAAACTCTATAGCGCCACCACTAGTACAAAGTTGCACTTATGTTTATGCTAATACCTTTTGAACCATATTGTCTAGAGCAGGGGTCACCAACCTTTTTGAAACCGAGAGCTACTTCCTAGGTACTGATTAATGCAAAAGGCTACCACTTTGATACCCTCTTCTAAATTTATTAATAATTAAGGATATTCATCTCTGCAAAGACACTGATCATGTGAATTATTTCTCATACTGAATATGAATTAAATTAATTAACAAGGTAGTAAACAAATAAATATTTATATGCAACACTTTATATTTATGATGTGTCTAAGTGCAAGTGTTATTTAAATTGAAAAAAAAAAATATATATACAAGCTCAAAACACTTTAAAATGATCACTTCTACAAGAGTCCAAATAAATCACAATGTCCAATGTACAAATAATAAATCATATAAATACAAAAAGTGAGCTAAGATATTTTTCTTTCATTGTTAACATTTTAACATAGACAATTTTTACATTTTACAAATGCATTGAACTAAACATGAACTGGAAATCTAATCTGGTATCTGTTTCTTTCAGTTATTGGGAAGCCTGCCATTGCGTGCGGTTTACCAGTATGTTGTATTGTACTCTGAGTGAGTTTTGAGATGGTGTCGTGAAATGTCTCTCCACGTTGTGCCGCTTGGCCACCACTGCCACAGTTGTCGTGCAAATGAGACAAACATCTGCTCCTTCCACCGAGGTAAAAATAAACATTTATCACGCATTCGTCGCGAATATTAAATTATCTTTCTATGAGTCAGTCGTTTCATTTTCACTGCGCTGCTTAATTGTTTCGCCGTGGCGCATCATGTGACCTTTCAACTCTCTCTATATATATATATAATTTTTTATTTATTTATATATTATCATCACATCAAGCTTACGTGCAAGTGTCATTTAAACGCGAATAGCAATCAAATTAAATTAGATTCAGCTCACTGGAAAGTGGCGCTATTTGAGCTATTTTTAGGACAGCTGGTGGGCGACAAGATACCCGCGGGGCACCGGGTTGGAGACCCCTGGTCTAGAGACATAATTAGCCTCCATTTCGAATTATCGTTAAAACATACTCTGATCACCCGATTTTTTAGATCATCCTCTGACAACGATGACTAAAATTTATGGAATTCAAGTGGATTTGACAAAGCATTTTAGAATGGGACAGAACAATTATGACTTAATGCTCACCAAAATAGTCATAAGGCTTTATCTCAGTAATGCTTTAGTATTTGATCACCAAATACTTATAATACCCATGATCTGAGGCTCCCTACCAAGTTTCAGCACATTCTCTTCTACTCAATATGTTTAATTTATAAAAGTGCTATGGTCAAAAAATCTGTTCTTGACTTTTTCCCCGGACTATGGAGAGAACACAGATAATACTTTTTTCATATTTAGCATTTTTTTTCGGCCACCCTCATTGGCTATGCCAAGTGGAGTCCGAAGCTGTTTCTCCGCAACAAAAACAACTGTAGACCTATTTTTACACAGTGTACTTTTTTTTTAGCAATTTCAATAATTTGACAGATTTTCCAGGCAAAGTAATTCCCAAACAACCCAGTTCCTGGCTTATGCTCGGTGTAATGTTGGGGTTTTGACTGTTCATGCATTAATATGAAACGTTGTCAAATCTGAAATAAGGAGCACAAACAGAGCACAGTCAGCAGACTTTCCACTAAATGACAAGCATATGATAGGTGGGAATCAAGAACCCTTCCCGATCAAAGAGATCTGTGTTAATGACTGGCACCAGACTCTGGTTTAATGAGGCGACTGTCACTGCTGATGCCTGGCAAATCTGAGAGACTCTGCACTTCAAATCTGGCACAATAAGAATGCCACACCATCTATCGAAGTCTGCAACTGATTGTGGAGCTAAACTAAAATATTCAGGTATTATTGATTTTATTTGTCCCCCTGATGAATTTGAAGCATCTGGAAGCCAGTAGGTATTTAGTTTACAGACGCCGTCTGTTTTTGACAGAATATACAGCTTCAGGGTTTTGGTACAGGTGCAAAAATCACATCAATTTTATGGATTGCTCAGAGTGAAAATCAGCATGATAACTGCTCTGGCATTCACCAATCACCAGGCAGGAACAGTCCATTCTGTAACAAAGCCATTTTTAAAAAGTAAAAAATTATTAGTTTTTGGGTTTAGTTCTTCAATTAGACTGAATGCACTGAAATGCATGGAATTTTTTCCTCAGTTAGTTCATGGCCCCTTTAAAGAAGCCAGTTTGCTTTAAAACAGCAAAATCTGTAGGCTCACTATATTGCTGTAAAAAAACAATTATTTTATTAATTATATTAATTATGTTATGCAGTGGCCAAAGTGCAAAGTTCCTTGAGTATTATGTGAGAAATGGAGAAAAGTTTCTGACAAAATTCAAATATCAATGTTTAAATTTCATCTGGTATTACAACACATTCTAACTCTAAAAGAGCACCTTTTAACCCTTAGTTAAAGTCCAGGGCCTTTTTGAACATTTTTAATACTTTACAATTTGCTCTACAAATTGCTACAATTTTTTTAATACAAAAATCTCAAAAATTGACAATGAACAGTTTTTTTACGTTTTATAACAAAAAACTGTTGGCACTTCTTTTTGTTCCATTACGCTTTGTTTTGTGCCTGAATTTTGAAAAACATAAGCTATATCACATGTATTATACTTCCTAGGGTTATCTCTTCTATTCACTGCTAGATGCCACCTTTCAATTACTTTGTAAATTATGGGTCATAACTTGTGACCCATAATTTACATGAGGCTAACAGAATATCAAACCTAGATTGTGTCAATCCTACATAACTCTAAACAGACACTGTGGCTGGCACATGCACTGCTACATGCAGGAACTTCTGCATACAGTACAACTACGGAAACTGACCATTTTACCTGCAATGCTACAGGATTCATTAAAACATCACAAGTTTTCAGTTTTAAAGCCCCACATGATAGTGCTCCTAGTTACATTGGTACATAGTTGTTTCAGTATCTAGGGCACATAATAAATGTTTGGAAGTCAAGCATTTTTCTATTCCATGAGGTGAGGTTCATCATGTGGTTTTTCCACAATTTTTAAAACACATTTTTTTAAATGGTCTTAAATGTAGGGTGTACAGTTTCTGTGTCTTTACTACATTTTATAAAACATTTTGTGAAATAAACGTGATTTTTAAATCAGATTCAATGCTCTATGCTGAGCTATGCTAAAAGCTATGCTAAATTGACAAAATGGGAAAAATTGTGGAGTGTTCATTTAAAAGCTGCCGTAACTATGGTAACTAAAGAAGCACAGTTTTTGTTTCAGTCTAAAAAAAATGCATCTGGATGATTTGCATAGATGTACTTTTTGATTACCATAAAGCAATCAGATTAAAAAAGTGATTATATGACAAAAGCTGAACTATTAGTGTGTACAGGCTCAGTGCCCCAGCCCAAATTTTTATTCATTCATTTTCCAACCCGTTTATTCCCTATTTGGGGTCATGGGGGTCTGCCAGTGCCTATCTCTAGCACACATTGGGCGAGAGGCGGTACACCCTGGATAGGTCGACAGTCCATTGCAGGGCAACATTCACTCACACATTTATATTCTTAACCTAACCGCATGTTTTTGGGATTGTGGGGGAAACCGGAGTGCCCGGAGGAAACCCACACCTGCACAGGAAGAACATTCTAACTGGAAGGCCACAGTGCTACCCACTGCGCCATTGTGCTGCAAAGGCCAAATTTGAAAGCCTTTAATTACAAGACTTTTGCCATATACAAACTGGTAACAACGTGTTTCATTAGCCTAGGACAAGGGAACTGTGTGTACAAGGGAGAAGCAGGGTCTTGTGGGACACACGTCTTTTAAAAGAAAACTTTGAGAGCGTGAACATGCATTTTCAATTGTTATGATAGGTCTGTTTTGATAAGAGTAGAAGTGACCATTTAAAATGCAGCGATAGAAGTAGCAAATGTGTTTAATATAGTTTTCTAGGCAAAAAAACAATATGTTTGAATAAAATCACTTTGACTCATTAATGAACATTTTCCCTTATTTTCCAGAGGTTTCCTGAGAAAGACGATAGTTAATAGGATCATGTTTCATTATTGGCTCAGCCTGATCATTTTTATGCGGAATGATCAAACACTGTGACATGAAGCAATGGAGCTTTTCCTCCCACTGCACTGATTCCCTTTGACAAAAACAGCTCATTATAGGAAACTCTCAAGTGTTTTTTTCTAACAAATGGACTTGTGTCTCACTAATGAACAGTGTGGGAAGGTCATTAATGCAGATAAACTGATAGTAGGACACCAGAAGAGAGCAGTAGATGCACTTCTGTACATTGGAAGCATATCAGCACCAGCTTAGTTTGTGAGAGTTCTGATGTGTGTATTCAGTGATCTGAGCCTTGTCGAGCTGTCTGTTCAGAAGCTGCCAGGGGAAATATCTCTCAAAAGCTGTCTGTATGAATGAGGTGTATGTGAGAGCAAGGGCAAGAGTGCACTGGAAGGTGAATCAACTCAGTCCTGGTTCCTTTTCCTCAAGTTTTATTACACTTTTTGAGACCCAGGTAACTTTCGATCTGAAACGAAGAGTATTTATGTTATAAGCTCCAGTAGTATCAACAATGGACGAACACGTTTGAACAAAAAGGTTTTTATTCGTCTCGTATATGAGGAAATGTGTATCACCAATTCTAATCATTTCAGAATCCACACATTTCTACAAAACCATGTTTTATTGTAATTTTTTTATTACATTAAATTGTGTTTGTTCTGTTTGTACCAACAAACAACAACTGTAAAAAGACCCAGCTGGAAACAATAATGAAAGTGACTTTGCTGATGAGGGGGATTATGGGAAACTGAATCTGGTTTAATTGTGATTTTAGGTGAAGCCTTGTGCCACAAAATTATCGCAACAAAGAAATAGCTATTTTAACTGATTGATCTGAGTGGGCTTGCAACTTGATCTTCGGAAGGAGTTGTGTATTGCTATTTTGTTGGTCAAGTTAAACCCACTGCATTTCAGACATTTAGTGAAGTTCATTCGAACTGTAGCATTGATAAATGCACAGAAAAGTATATTATTGACTTTTCCTCTACAACAAGTTGGCTTGAATGTTCTCTGATTGCTCTTGGATTGAGCAAATGTCTCTATGGTGCTCATTTTGGAAAAAGGATAAAGGGATACCATTTATCAGAACAAAATAACTTTTAAATAACAATTAAAGAGACGCTGCTCAGTCAATTCTTTTATGTTCTTCGTCAGTAAAGGAGCATCAGACAAAAAATAGCTTCACATTGAGTCTTGGTTGTAAAATATGGCAAGTGGTCTTGCATATCAGTGAAAAAAACACTTTAGTCACTCGTTCTGCAAATTGAGGATTGCCACTAGGTAGTATAATGATTGATTTTGTCCAATATTGAATATCTCTGGGTGGTAAGTGTGAACGGTTACACAGAGGGCATCTTGGGTAAACCAATGTGTTGATATGTCAACAAAAGGTAACAAATATTTCTCAGTTCATGCCCTGTTTAAGAATTATTTGACCAGGAACACTGGTAGTGTAATAACAGACAGCCATAGAGCCCCAGATTCTAAAATCTCACTATCATATCCGTCATAGTTTTGTGAAGGTTTGTGAATTTAGAACAAATTGCCCACAGTAGTAAAACTTGCTTTTGAAGTCAGGGGAAAGGTGTCAGCTTGTCCCGTGGTGCATCCTACACACTTGTTTTGAAGAGGGAAAGAAAAACTCAACCTGTTTGAAGAGTTGAAGTTCAGTTCATGAACTTGTAAGAACTAGTTCAAACATTAACTGAGACATTTGCTGTTTACATAGAAATGTGCACTCTACAGACTAATGAGGACGCTTCACATGTCACCCTCCTGCACCAGTGTGATGCATTATTAATCACAGTACTACAACTTTGCCGGATTGTGATTGGCTGGTTAAAATTTTAAGAGCTGTGGTTATATTCAGCAATTTGGACAGTTTTTGACAACAGCAAAGTTATATATCACTACACTTAATGATTTAAAGCAGTTCACCTTAGAAAAACGGTGTAAAATTTCATAAAAACTGTCACGTATGTATGGTATAATTGGTTTCAGGTCAGGGTTTTGCTGTTAAAATCATGTGACCATCCTGTGAGAGTAGAGTGGTATTTCTGTCATTAAGAACTTTTATGGAACATCACCAATACAGATAAAATATTATTTCACATAAGATATAATAAGATATTTCACATACAGAATTCTGTATATTTGGTATATTCAGGATAGATCACCGGCAAGCCTCAAACAGGCAACCTTCTAACTGGAAGGCAACAGTGCTACCCAGTGAGCCACTGTGCTGTCCTTTTAATATAACTAATAAAATGCTTATTTATATTGATCCATTTGTCTTTGGTCAAAATGTATGTGGACCACATTTTTTGGGTTCTTCACTTGAATAAACCTTTGAATATTATTATATTTATCGCACAGGTAAGAGGAAATGTCTCTCTGCAAGCAAATATTCACTCAATGAAACCCCCCCATGGAAATATCTAATGGGTGAGTGTGAACAGGAACCAAACATTTCAAGAAGCCTACGTCTCTCATCCTTCACTAGCTTCCCTAAAACCATGTCAAGTGGAGAATCTATCAAATCTGTGACATTTTGGGTTTGCTATGGAATATGACACAGAAGAAAAAAACTTCTCACCATTTGCACGCATAGTTAATAAGTTAATATGAACGGAAACAATCAAACAAGAGATACATCTAAACAAGTAACACAGGCGGCTACAAAGAAGTGTGCATTTTTTAACACCTGGCTTTTAAAATATATTTTAGTACATTTTTCAACCTATAAATTTTGCTCGCTTAAGAAAAATATGGAGTTCTGATCCAACTGAATAAAAATATTTGGTATTCAATCGAAACTTACCAAAACCAAAAGGGAGACACGAACTCTGTGTTTCCTGCTACTGACGAAATCATTGTGAGCTCAAACATTTAGAGCATTTTCACTTAAATATCGACTTGCTTTGATGGTATTCCAAGGAAGTCTCCCACTGTTGAAAAAAAGCTAGAAGCTCATGTATGTGAATGGTCAAATACTTTTCCCCTTCAAAATAGTCCAGTTTTGTCATTCAATAAAAGCTGAACCACTGGAGTAAGATGATTGATCCCACCTTTTCAGTTTTTCTAGAACTTCTAAGAGGTATTAGACTAGCTTTACAGAAACTGAAAGTACTCAGAACCTGGCAGTGGAAAACATGTTTCTTTGGAGAAATATGGGAACCATTTTAAAATGCCTATAATATAGCTCATATTTAGTGTTCATCAGCGGACATTTAGGAGGAAGATTGTCTTTAGGGAGATTGGCTTTGTTCTTAATATTTTGTTCATTTGATGCAACTAAACTACTTTTTTTCAAAACTTCTTCAATCAGAACCAAGAGAGACTCCAGGACTGGTGTATTTTCAAATAGTCGAATTATTTATAGTCTTACCATCCAGCACTATTTCTCACTAAAAATCATCTATCAGACACAACAGAAGTTACAGAGACAGGGTCACTGATGTGGAACTTCTACTGGTTCTCTCTAATCACATTCAGCAGCGTTCTGCTTGTCCTAGCACTGCTGCCGTGTGGGAAACACACACATGCACACACGCGCACACACACGGTGTCTGTCAGGCTTCACACTGGGTGGATGTGGTGGACTGGAGCTTTAGCAGCAGCAGTGTTTGTAGGTTCATCTTTAAACTCATTTACTGTTGACTGACTCCATAACATCCATCTGAAGAGAAACACCAGGAAATCCCCATAGCTTTGGACAAGCCTTGTGTTTTTTTAAGCTGCTTTTGGACAATGAAACCTAGTATGAACTAAAATGAAACAAAACTCCATAAATAAATCCACAAAACTAGCAACAGACCCCCAAATCCCCCTCCGAATTAACCATATTTAAATATATAATATCTTATTAATTATTTCAATATAATCCAATATATTAACCCAAAATAATCCTTATTTAAATGCCATAATAAAACAATGCTCAAGATTTTCCCATTAATGCATTTAAAGAAGATGAAAGAAAGAAAGAATCAACCCATCCACACATGAGTCTATCCATTCATTCATCCATCCACAAATGAGTCCATCCATCCGTCAGTACATCCATCTATCCCTCCCTCCATCCACCAATGAATCCATCCATTCAACAAATCAATCACCAACCCATTCATAAATCCATCTATCGACCCATATATCTCTCCCTCCCACCTTCCCTGCCTCCATCCATCCATCAAATCACCAACCAATCCATAAAAGAGTCCTTCCATCCACCCATCTATCCATCCACAAATGAGTCCATCCATTGCTTAGTCCATCGATCCCTCCCTTCATCCTTCCATCCACAAATGAGTTAATCCATCAAATCAAATCAATCACCAACCAATCCATAAGAGTTCCTCCATCCATCCACAAATGAATCCATCCAACAAATTAATCACTAACCCATCCATACATGAGTCTATCCATCCACCCATGCATATAACAAATCAATCACCAACCCATCCATAAAAGATTCCATCCACAAATTAGTCCATCCATTCATCCATCCATCCATCCATCCATCCCTCCATCCATCCTTCCATCCATCCATCTCTGTTTCCAGTGAAACAAAGACTAGAAGATATCTCCTGTATGCTGCATGAGCCAACAACCAAACAGTGCTTTAAACAGGTCACTGAACAAACACATACATCTCTGTATTAATCATTTAACAGCAGTGAGAGGTTTCAGAAATGAACTCAATGCTCTTGCCCCATTCCTACATTCTTTATATAATAGTGTTTTCTTTTTCAGAAGAGACAATCAGAATCTGAGGCAAGTCCACATGATTTATGATACTGATGTCACAGCTGAGAAAGCAATCTCTCACACACAGTTACCCAGAGTGAGATAAAGTAATGAAATGAAGATTCATGGTTCAGCCAGCTTCTTTTGCGAGATGCGACCTCAACAACTAATTATGCACAGCAATAATTGAACAAAGAAGATAGTCTGTCTCTATTGTTTTGAGTAAACTATTGAAAACGCTGGTTTGGTGAATGTGTGTATCACAAAAAAGAATAACAACGTGTATATACTATATTTGCATATTATATGTATCGAATGATGCCCTGCGATGGACTGGCAACCTGTCCAATACAGATTCAATTGATGTAAATCCACGAAAGCACAAGGAGAACATGCAAACTCCTTCCAGGAAGGTCACCAGCAGGCCTTGAACCAACCACCTTATAACTGAAAGGCCAGAGTGCTACCCATTGCTATATACTAAATTATTTAGGATACAGTATTTTAAAACTGGGTGGCACAGTTGCGCGGTGGGTAGCACTGTGGCATTCCAGTCAGAAGGTGGCCGATTCAAGGCTCGCCGGTGACCTTCCTGGAAGGAGTTTGCTCCCCTTGCTTGCGTGGGTTTCCTCCACGTACTCCGGTTTCCCCACAATCTCAAAAACATGCGGTTAGGTTAATTGAAGAATCTAAATTCCCCTTAGGTGAGTGAATGTTGCCCCGCGATGGTCTGGCAACCTGTCCAGTATGTACCCCGAAAGGGGAATAAACGGGTTACAAAATGAATAAATGTTTTCAAACTCTATTGTTTTAGAAACATATTATAAAACATTATTTCCTGTCTTTTGCTTCAAAATAAATAGCAAATTATCTAACAATAAAATATAAAATACAACCGTGCTGTTGAGTCAATGGATGAGCAAAGAAATCTCTCAGCATTCAGTCCATCATTTTATAATTGTGAGGATAATGGCTACCAGATAATGAATGATCACAGTGCTGATCGGATTCGTCTCTCCTTCTCTTTTTTCCTGACAGATCTGTGTTGAATCTGTAATGTGATTCATTCCCAGCAGCTCTGAACAATCACTCACCAATATCAATGAATAGGGCCCTGATCATAATCATTCCTGTCAGCCTGTCAGGGACATTTCATCCCATAATGAAAATTCACTCGTTTCCCGCACTAAAATTAGAGCTTGAAAGTGCCCTCTGGTGGAATCACTGAAGCATTGTTTCTAACTAATCGTTTTACTAACAACTAATTCTTTCGAAGAAATTTCCAAGAAGTTTCAGATTAAACTTTAAAGCTAAAGTTCAAAGTCTAATGGATTTAGAGGCCCAGGCAGCAAATCCAAATGTATATGTTTATTAAAATATTGTGTGAACGCTGCAGCTAAAGCCAAGAAACACAACAGTCTTAACTTGAATTTCAACAAAATTGTTCTGGTGATCACACACAACTGAAATACTGCTATTCAGCTAAGCTTCAGCTTCAGTAAATATATTTGCTGCTTAAGTTGAGGATTTATCTCATGATCTCACACATGCAAAGCAGACTCCTTTGAAGCCTCCATGCAAACACATTTTCCATCTATACATTGTAAAGCACTACATCTACAGTGGTCAATTGCTTGGTAACAGAAGTAGCTAATCAGCAACCAGATGATCTAGATTGAGGAGATCTAAATTGTATGGTTTTAGTATTTAGAAAATTGCACATCAACTAGGATTTTGATGCTCAACACAATTTGACAAAGAATGAAATACAAGCACAGTGTTTCCCTTACCATTATTTTATGGGGGCACCCCGCCCCCCCAACGGCACCCCCCGCCCCCCTTGAAGGTCAAGTTAATTTTATTTTATTTTCGTCGAAAAATGACAGAAGTAATTTATATATAACAGGTCTTAGCTTTTTTCTTTTATTAAACTAAATAGCATTATGTTATTTATACGATGGCATGTAATTTCTGTCTCAACGTTTGTGCGTTTACAATTGTCCTCCGTATCGCGCACGGCGGAGTTCCGCTCCGATGCGCGCACACACACACACCCATCAGTGGACAGAGACCGCGCTTTAAACGCTCCCAAGGTGGTGACGAGGACGACACGTGTTCTGCTGCGAGCAGCAGTCGGTGTAGCTTTCCTACTCCGAATCAAAGTACAGAAAAGAGCCCAAGTGCTGCATGTCTTGCCCCTGACAAGCAGCAAAAGTCTAGCCACCACAGAACGACAGGTTTTGACCCAGCTTGGCTGTCAGAGGCGAAATACTCCCCCTGGCTGTACAAGACTGATCTTGGTAAGTAAGTAAATACACAAAAGCATGAATGAACGAATTGATAAATAAATTGCTTAATTAATAGCTAGCTAGTTAGTTATACAATGGCATTTCCTGCTTTAAACTATCACTATGTTAAGTTGATTTTTACTGTTGTTACTATCAGTTATCACTTTTAAAGCCTAACAGTTAATGTATTTACAGGTCAAAACAGACATTCGCAGTAGGCTGCAAGGGGACCATCTTGCAGCCTGCATGCGGATCTCAATAAATGGGCCAGAAGTTTCAGACTATCCATACCAAGATGCTCTGGAAATGTTCTTTCAGAAGCCCAGAAAGATGCACTGCAGTGACAAAAGCTGCACACTTTGTGAATAATTAACATATTAAAATAAATCTGATGTTTAGTGTTTAGTTCAGTGTACAGTTGTTTAGTTATTGTACAGTAATTGTTCAGACATTATAATATATTGGTATACTGCAATTAAAAGAAACATATAAACACTATTAAGTGTTTGTGTGAGTGTTTTGCCGCACCACCCATAATACCCCCCCCCCCCCAAGGCCATGATCCTAGGGGAAACACTGAAGCATAAAGGAAATACAGTCATTTTAGAAGGTTCAATATTGGCTCAAAAACTGGAAAACAGTAAAAGCTTTTACAAACTGAAAGATTTTGAGCTGGTACGGGTACAAGTGTTATAGATGATCAAATGGATGATTCTAGTAAGGCGTGGTGCTCAAGTAGTAGCTCAGAAATGGAAAGCTGGAAAGCTTTGCGTGAATTTCAAACTTCAAAGTAAATATAAGTTTGAAGTTGATCTGGTATCATACATGGAGCTGGTGAACTAAGAGGAGGACAGGGGTATGTGGTCCCTTTTGCTCATAACAACTTAGTGTTAAATGCTGGATGAAAATCAGTTGCTTTCAGTGTTGTTTTTATACAGAATCCTGCAAAAATAACAATTTATGTGCAATTTCATTACAACGATCAATTCTGAGATTCCTTTGTACCCCACCTGGAGAAGAGAGAGTCTGGAGAAGCTCCATCTTTGCAGATTTATTTTATGTCAGTTGAGGTAAAATGTATCTATCAAAATATTTATTTAGCGGTAGAATATTAATGTAGCTTATTTAGGTTCAACTGTATTGCAGGAATAAGCTTGATTGAAGATTAGGTTTTATGAATCTGGTGTAAAATATTGAATCTGCACAGTGTTAAAGTAACACTCAGAGGAACCTTGCAGAGGCATTCGGAACTAGAGCTGTCCAACACCAAAGTTAAGAGAGTTGCAATCATCAGAAGGTAAGAGCATGCATCAGGGGTTTTAGAGACAAAATGTTTGATTTAAACCAGTGGTGTTAGTGCTAGAAGCTACATCGTACATTTGCATTTGTGGGTATAGTGGATATTTCTGATCATATTCAAGGTATGTTTTATGGTATTTGTTGGTAGTAGGCAGTTTGCACAAGGTACTGAGCAAAATCCACAGTGTTAAATGACACTACTGAATGTCAGTGATGCAGGCCTATATCCGCTTGTTAAGTCTGACATTGACTCTTCCAGGACCTGGCTCTCCACTCTCCCACTGACAGACAATGGTAAAAGGCGCTGAAACTTTGATCATTATCACACCAAAAACGCTTCAAATCAAGCAAAACATTATGTATAGATGTATACCAATAATGTGTCGTAAAAGCTGTCCTTCAAAAATTCAGTTTATAAAAACATTGTTGTTTCCCACAGCGTTTCTCCTCTAACTTGCGCTACCGAACAGCACATTCCACTTTATTAACGTTATTTTTTCTGGACACCTTGACTCTAACCTTTACTATTACTATTCTTACCTTTATTACAAAAAATTCTCTTTTTATTTGGTAACAAATTAAGTGTTTTTAGGTTCCTTTTTACTCTGTTTTTATGCACTTATTTACCATTTGTGTTTATTTATTAGTTATTAAACTTGTGTACTATGTTAATCTGCTGAGAAGTGCCCTTATGCAAAATCCTACAGGTCCTAGCAAATCTGATTCTAAACGTCATAGTGAGTATAGCACAGTCAAACAAAAAGCTCTTAGTGTTTCAACAGTGCCCTCTACTGCTCAGGTCAAAGATACTCAACCAAATCTGAGATCCAAATTGTTCAACTTCAAGAAAAGGTGTGAAATAAATGGAAGAGCAGAAATTTTCATTCTACTATCATTCCTACACAATCATTTAATGTCCTTTAGACAACCGTAGTCAAGTGTTCGCTGACACAAGGAAAATATCTGTTTTTACAAGCTCCCTTGATGAATTTTGATTCCTGGCATCGAAAACTCTACTGGTTTAATCCCATGCCACTGACTGCATTGAACCACAGCATAAGAAAAGTGGACGGAGCTTACCGGAGAGCTGCTCTCTGATAGGGTGATCATGCTGATGGATGAACTCATCTTCTCTGAGGAGAGAGAGGAAGAGGAGGGACTTCTCCTTTGTATCATTTCCTGTGTCTGCAGGAAGTCCCCCCAGTCTTGCTGGAGACTGTATAGGAAAGCAAGAGCTAATTTATTTAAATTTCAAAGAATTTAAATAAAAAAAAAACTTTTTAAAATTACAATTTTATTTCTAAACCAATTACAATGTTTAATTTCAGAAACATTATTGTCAAGATCGCTGCCCTCTCCTGTTCCTAACATTTTGACCACTTTCATGTTTCATCCTTTTCTCCTCTTTTGTCTGTTTTGTTTCTAATATTTTGGCCAATTCTCTTGTGTTCATCATCTCTTCTTGTGCGCAGTCTTCACTCTTGATTAGCCCCTCATAGCCTGCACCTGTTCCCTCTTACCTTCCTTAATTAAGGCACTCTCTCATTCTCCTCTGTGCGGGATCATACAGTTGACCAGGACCTTTGGCATGCTGGTTGGTGAGAATACTATCTGGAATTCTGTTCTTAGTAATACTCTGTTAATTTTCATAGTTAGCTTAGCTCTTCTCAGTTTTAGCTATTTGAGGTTTTCCCTGCGAATAACTGTTTTTGTTTGTTCTTGTTTAGTAAAGTGACCATTTGAACTGTGCATCTGAGTTCTGCCACCATGAGCCCAGTTCGTAACAGTTAAATTAGAAAAAAAAGTTACATTTTGTCTGTAAATTAAAAAAAAGAGAAAGAAAATCCCATTGTAGTAAAATGGCACTAAAGATATAAAATAAGTAAATGGTGTTATTTAAATTAAAAGCTGCCACCTAAGACTGAAACTCCTAAGCAGCTCAAACATATAGTTAATATTCAGTTCTATATTACCTTTAATTTCTAGAGATTTTTGTGACTCTGGTGAATGTTCTCGTGACTTATGCAAGCTCAACTTATGAGATAAAACGATTTGTGAGATAAATCATTGTATCTTGGACATATACCATGACGTTGTGGTATTTTTGTTTTGCAAATATAGTCCCGTGAAATATCTTTACACCCCTGATGTTAACGCATTATCTACTCTCCATCAAGTTACAACCATTGAAGGCACAAACATCACATCAGTCACATCACAACAAATCATTGAATTAAAAAAAAAATATAGCAATATGAAGATGTAAGAAAAGTTGTGATACTGAGAAGTAGGATAAAATGACTCACATGAGCACAGTGGCCTGACGGGGATCTTCAGAGTTCAGTGTGAGGTTATTCTCCACATCCGTCACCTTCTGACGACTGACAGACACATACACGCTCATTCAATATCGTTTATGTTTCATCATGACACTTAATTGATTAGAAGCTCATAAATAAATTAAATAAACTGATGGACTTAAATCAATTTACCCTGTTCACATAAATTTGGCACCAAATTTTCACAGCTATTATTGAAAGTATATTCATCTTTTCAACAATAGTCTGGCATGGGAACCTAGACTCTCACGCTGCTCAGAAAAATCTACAGCATATTGCAGACCTAAGATCATGGAGTATATGCTTTCATCTATAGATACATGGAATCAAAGACGTGTAACACAAAGGATTGTAAAAATCAAATCTTTTTCATCCTGCTCACATTTCTTTGTACCAATGTCCTCAAAGAGGAGCTTTATCTGTTAGAGCTTAAAGGCTCAAGCACTGGGTAGATTTCAAATAATGGTGCACTGATCTGGTTTAGAATTCATTTTAAAATTCTTTTATTCAGAGCTGTACTGCACTTTCTTTCTGAGCTTCTTCCAGTCCACACACCATCACTCTCACTCAAGTAAGCTGCCCCTTGCTGTTATGGGCCCCAAAGTATGGAATTCATTGCCCGTGCGAATTGAACAGACAACTTCACTGTCGATCTTTAAATCACCAAAACCCTACATATGCTCTCTCTCTTTTGCTTTTAACCCAGTTTGAGGGTGTCAATTTTAGGGTTTTATTGCTTTATATTATAAAATGCACTTCCTAGCCACAACTAAGGTTTTAACTAAGCAAATAGGTATGAGCCTCCTATTGGATAATTACTGCATGGGCAATAAGTTAGCCATAATTGCTGCCTTGAGTTGCGTCTCATTTCTTAAACTACCATGTCGAAAGACACATCCCATAGATTTTAATGCTTCTACACATCGATCCTAATTTTCGGTTGAATTTCTATCTGAGGTTTGCATCTGAATCGAAAACCATGGGTGCCATCAGTAGCTTATACATCTGACCGAATTAGTGGTGCCATAAAAAAAGTTTCGTTTTGCCATATCGGATTGGTTTTTTACAAGGAGAATGACCAATGGCTTTTATGATATGAGTGTGACGTAAAAAAGCCGCTCTGTGGCATTTTGTTAGTGACTTCACACAGGAAATAGGAAAGAAATGTGCCACAAATCCTCTTTTCTCCATATTTCTGTCAAACGGTTCCCTGTGATCAGCCACCAACAGTACAAACTGCTCGACATCCATGATTTCTTCTGTGTTCTTTGATTTCTTGTCTGGCGACATTGTCTTCTTTCCTGTTTCCACGTGTGTCGTGAAGTGCATCTGTTGTATGGCAAACACCATCTTCAGGCAGGGAGTGTCATTGCATTAATATTTCCTTGACCCAGATCTGAAGATTTGTGCGAATTCCCTTTAGTCTGTTTAAGAAGGGTCAAATTATTGACATGCAACAATAAAAAAAAAAAAAAAAAAAAACATCACAGGAGTTTGTCGAAACTACAAAAATTTGTTTATGTAATTTGTGTCTGAAATGAAAGTAAATTGGGAACCATCGTCTGGGAGGACGAAATGTGACCAGAATAAGTCCTGAATGATTGTGATCAAGATTTTTTCAATGTTTGGTGAAATCAAACAACAGTAGAACTCAGGGCTATGTTTAATAGTGAAAGTAAGAGCATTTCCGCACATACAATGTGAAGGTTACTCAAGAGTATGGGACTGAACAGCTGTGTAGCATTAAGAAAACCACTACTCAGTGAAGCTGACCAGACAAAAGGCTTCAGTTTGCAAGAAAGCTTAAAGATTGGCTTAGACTCTGGAGCAATGGTGAGTCCAGAGTGATGGGCGTATCAGGGTAAGAGTCAGATGAAGATATGCACCCATTATGCATTGTGCCTACTCTGCAGGCCTATTTGGGCAGTGCCTTTGATCTGCTGTTGCTGTCAGGTCTAGGTTCAGCAACAGAATGTGCTCAACGAATGCGGTCAGCTGACTCCTTGAATTTACTGAATGACTAGGTCATTTCATCAAAGTATATTTTCTTCCCCAATTGCATGGGTATATTTCAAGATGACAATGCCAGGAATCATTGAGCACAAATTGAGAAAGAGGGGTTCATGGAGCAGGAGAATTCCACACTAGGATTAGCCCCAGAAGAGTCCAGACCTTAACCCCACTGAGAATGTTTGGGATGTGCTGGAGAAGGCTTTGTGCATCGGTCCGACTATACCATCATTAATGCAAAATGCGGTCCAACAAAGCATAACAGTGTGTGACCTGTGTGTGATCCATACTTCACATACTTCTCAATCCCATGATGCATTGCACATAACCTTGCTGGCTGTCACATATTCAATATGGCTCAAATAAGATGCAAAATTGTCACTACTTTGACCTTTACTATGTAGTAGCTACTGCATTACATGTCTTGATGAATTGATTGCCTACAATGTTATAGCAATCCTTCATTTCGAAAATTAGTACAGTGGTGGAGTTTGTAGCAATTCTAAGCAGACTTTTATGTGCTGTTTGCCTGTCTTGCATGGATTTGCTCTGGGTACTTCAGTTTCACTATTTACAGTGAGGTGAATTAAAGACTCTAAATTACTGTGTACTTCACCTTTAACCCAATGTGAGCTGGAGGGAGCTGTGGCGGAATTTAGGGAATAAAGAATAATCAGTAAAGAAAAATGATGGATGGTAATTTCAACTAGATGCAGCCAATTAGTATGCATGAATAATTAGAAGGCCATAAGCCTTGGCAGCCTTTCAATTTCCACCCTTTAACCATACCCCTCAGCCTTACTACTCCGTTTTGCACATTCATTTGCTGTGAAAGGGTGTCCCTTATCTTTGTGAATGAAGAAGAACAGTTAGACAAAGAACAACATAGAAATATCTGTACCCACACTCAAAAAGTTGTGGAGGGAGAATTATTTTAATGTAATAAATGTAAAATGTAAAGAGAATTTGTTGCTCTGGCATAGAGTAACTACAGAAAAAATAGTTTAATCTTTTAATTTTAGCTTGCAAGCAAACAAACAATTCAATAAGAAGAACGTACTGAAGACAATCACAACAGAAACCGTAGAGCAGGAAACACACGCTTGAATTTAGAGCAGTTAAATTAACTTTACATACCACTGTTCTTGCTTTCTTTTCTTCTTGTCTTTCTATTTTTCATACCAGATGGATCACTTTGTTCAATTGTCACTTCTATTGCTTACATTAAAGATGTACATGGGATTGCTTCCAGAGAGGCGAGGGTGGGGCTCCTTTAGAGAGTCTGCGACTGCCCTGCGGGTGCTTTTAGTAACTGTTATTATGTTGGCATGTAAACCGTTAGACCTATGGCCACTAAACTTTGCCAAGATATCCAAGCTGGTCTGAATCGGGTTGATGAATCTGTTCAGACTGGTACCACTAAAGGAAATCACTGAATCCTGGGAAATTTATAGACTTAACGAGGAGTGAAACACTGTAACTCAAACTGAGAACCTCATTGATACTTGAAATAGACTACACTTGTGGAGGTTACCAGTCTTTTTATGACGTCACTGACCCATAGCTCCCTAGCAACCAAACTGCTCACCCTAGCATCAAGTTATTGCATATTCAATCATGTTTTGGTTACCGATCCAAGTGTGTTTTCTGTTTTTGCAAGAGATCCTGTGAGTTTTGTTGCCAAACTGTTATTTTCAACACCGCAAATTTGCTGCAAATGTTCCCGTGATCTTCATATTTTTGACTCACTTTTGCAGTTGAAATTCTCCATCGTTGAAGCACTGGAAAATCTCAAGCTTCTCCTGAAATAGAAAAAAAAAACAACCAGAAAACAGGAATCAATGCTTAGAACTCTTCACCTTGAGATTCTGTATGTCATCCCTCTTGATTTACTCGATTGTAATCACAAGAAACCTTATGATCCAAAACCCTGAGGTGTTCATCACACGGAAATACACCAATACAGTAAATACAGCTCTCCTAATTGATCCACACCTACAACACTCTTGACTCACACAAACAGAAGAAGTGTTCAGGAAATAAAACATGATGCTTTAAATAATTTAGTGTGGAGAGGACAGATAATCTATATTCACCTGGGCTTCTGCAATTCCAAGCAGAGACTGCATTCATCAGAGAGCAAACTATACCAGGGCTTTATTAAGGTTAGCAATGGAGACTCTTTTTAAAGAGACACAAACTTGTGTGCTGAAAAAGAGAAGACGGGTGCTGTGATTGAGCACAGGATCATAATAGCATGCGGAATCCCGGAGGGTGTGTTCACACACTACTGACAGTCTGTTGAGTCTGCAGAATGCGTAGTGTTCTTGTTCCTCTAGATAGCTCTGACAGCACTCCATGTAAACATATGAATATTAATTTTGATCGAGAGAAAGGTTGCTTAGACCAGGATCTGCAGGCAAGTTTCGGGCAGTAGTCTCTCCACTAAACCCTGAATATCATAAAAATATCAGAATAAGCACAATAACTGACCCAGTTAGTGTCTCTGCAACATCATCTAGATGTTTCTGTAGAGAGAGATCTGTAGGGTTTCTGTAGAGTGGTCAGCCTTTGCTTTTTAGCAATGTGCCCTAATGATTTAGCATGGACAAAAAAGTGGGAAATTAAAAAAAAAAAAAAATCCACTTAGTAGTAATTTATGGCCATCACTCAAATAGCCGCACAATTACCGGTAATAGACCCTTAAAACTGAAAGGTCATGGTGGTGTAACTGCATCATTATTAAATTGAAAATTCAAGCAGAGTTGTATTTATCTGCCACGAAATTGACTGATGTGCAAAACATGTCAAAAAATGTCAGGATTCACCGAAAGAACCCAATTAACCAAATAAAATAAGATGGTTTTTTTTTCAACATTAATCATAGTTTCAGCATGGTATTTTATGCTTAATAGCTACAGTAAACAACAAATGGGCCTCTTACTACATTTTACAATATAAAAAGGTAAAATTTGGGGCATCATACACTACACCACAGGGCAGGACATCTTTTTACTTTTCATGATGAAGCCATATAGTTCATATAAGGTAACAAAATAATTAAAAGTTTTGTATGCAACAATATATTTATGGGAAAATTAATTTGGTTAAGTGGTTTATTGTATCAACTCTATCTGATGCTTTTAAGGCTGAAATGATCAAAGTTAAATGATACTCAGCAAACATAATGCATTTCAGATGAGTTTTTGACTCCATGATTCTGCTCCAAGGCCATTTATCACAAAACACCAACCGAGAATGATCTGCAAAATCTGAAGGGTTAATATAACTTCAACAATTGGGTACTTTAATAAAATCACAGATGGTCAAACCCATGACATGAACGAACAGTTTAAAATGTTTTCTATTTCTGTTTAAACCTTCAGTCACTTCCATATTGGCCTAATGAGGAAATGTGAGGGGTTACGGGTTGGTTTTACAAGGCAAGGCTTAAAAAAAAAGCTTTATTTTTTTAGATTATTCTATTATGTTTTGCTTTGGCATGGACTGAATCTCAAGTTATTCAGAGCAGCAGATTCAGAACCAGCTTCCTAATATTGCCAACACTGATTTATTTCCAGTAGTTTCTGTAGACCTAAGTCACATTCTCAAAGTTAGATAATAATTTAATTGAATAATTATTACTGCAACAATAACATGTTGTAGAGTAAATGACAACTAAGGAGAGGTTGTTTGCATTTTTCTTTGAAAATCTGAATCTGGGTTTCCCTGCACAACCGCACTGTACGTGTAGAGTTCACTTTTTACCAACACCACTGGACAACCTGTTCTGGCTCCAGTGTCAGGTCTTAACAGAAGTGTCCCCAAACATCAAAATTTTAACGGTAAATTTATTTTATTGAGGTGATTCAACGTGTTCAAGGAACTCACTCAAAGATTACACTTATTTGTAGTCATCCTCCATTTATTTTTCACTGCAGCTATCTTCATGAGAATCAAAAAGGAATTCTCCCAGAATGTGTGTATATGTATATGTATAAGTTGAAAACAACTTTGTGGTAGTTTAATGAACACTTGACTTCTATTCTGTGTACCATAACTCCCATAGCATGCTGTGCTTTACCCATCAGAGAAGACAAATATCATCGCAAACTCAAACAGCGATCTGGGAGTGTGTTAATCCCACAGAGAAGGAAAGAGGGAGAGAATGATCTCATGCATTTTTTATCAGGAGGAGGTTTTCCTTTCCACAGATTCATATTCATACGCTCTTGTTTGTTCTGATGTACTGTTGCTGTCCATCTGTTTCCCCTGCGCACACTGAGACAACAGCGAATTATTCCGATGCTTCAATTGGGGGCACATAAAAACATTTCCAATTAACACCGAATCAGAGGGATTTATTTAGAAGTATTTACACATCCTTTAAGCTGCCTCACAATGAATGTCTGTCCACGTTGGAGCATAAATCATTCATATGTGGTAACAAATACAATAAATGGACCTTAAATAAAAAGTATGCGCTTTATGTATCTATGACCTCATGCATTTGAGAGGTCTACCACTCACGTTGGATGAGAAGGTTTGAATTCTTTACCGTAAGGGGGCTGCTACACTGGAATCAACATAATCTCCAGCAGATTCGTGTTTACATGGCAACTTCTGAACTGTCCCAGGTGCACTTTTGTATTTACATAACCGTATACAAGTAGCTAAAGCAATGAATAGTCAATAACATGTGTAACATGGAGTGTACGCTGTTACTGTGTGGCTGTTATGCTATGAAGCAAAAAAAGGTTTCTTTTTGCAAATAAACATGTTGTTTAAAGTGAAATATGCCGTTTCTTTATGGATGGTTTGTTGAATGTCAGATGACACGGAGGGACATTATGTCATGATGACTGCAAACAACTTCCTCTTTTGAGCCACGCCCTGCATAGTAAGTAAATAAGTAAGTAAACTTTATTTCTATAGCATCTTTCTCAGACATAGGTCACAAAGTGCTTTACAATAAGAGACAGCAGCATAAAAAACAAGGCAGTAAATGTTATAGCATATTACAGTCCTAAGTCTAGAGGCTCTGAAATGTCTGTTTAAAAAAAAAAAGAGTATCTGAAGTTGTTTTTTAAAAGAATTTGCACAGTTTAGTGAGCGCAAGTGAGTAGGAAGCGTGTTCCTGGAAGCAGCAGCTTGAAAGGATCTGTCTTGAAGTGTGTCCAGGGGACAACTAAAAAGGTTCTGTTCTGCAGATCTCCGGCTTCTCGATGATCTGTTGGGCTGAATCAGATCACATATGCCTATGTTGCGCTCTGAATGTAAGGACCAGATTTTAAAATCTATCCAATAAGAGACAGGAAGCCAGTAAAGGGATTTTAGAACAGGAGTGATATGATCTCTTCTGCTTGTCGGCGTCAGAATTCTTGTAGCAGAATTTTGGACCAGCTGTAAGAAAGTGAGCTCCTTTTTACTTAAACATGTAAACTTGAGATTAAAGATGTTTCGTAACTGGAAGAAACTCAGATGCCAGCCGTTCCCTGGAATGTTGAAATGTTCCACAGACCACCTCTGCAAGTGGTCTTGGGATAAATTCCTGGGAGCAAAATGAGTCCATCAGTTATCAGTGATAACCTAAATAAGGGGAATTTCGATTATTCAATTTACCTTACAGCATGTTTTTGGGATTGTGGTGTCCTACACAAGCACGGGAGGAACTTGCAAACTCCTTCCACGAAGGTCACTGCTGAGCCTCGAACCGACAACGAACCTCGAACCGAAGGCCACAGTGCCGCCCGTAATTGAACATGTGTGAATCATATTCTAAATGGTGAGATTTGGTAAGCCCAACATTTCATTTAGATTATTTAATTAACCTGATGCATGTTTTTTGGTGGAACCCAGAGTACATAGAGGACACACACGCAAGCACGGGGAGAACATGCAAACTCCTTCCAGGAGTGGTAATTTTTTTTTACCAAGTATTAATTGATACTTAACAATGATTTACTTTTTAATTCTTGTTTTTCATCCGTCAAAGTATAAAACCATCATGTCACTTTATTGGGTTTATCCTGACCTGAAAGAAATTATTTGTGATATTTTTGCCCTTTGTGCCTACACACTTTACAACATGACCTTGTATTGATTGAAAGCAATAAACGTGGTTAAAGAAATTATTTGTGGGACTCTCTTGAACTCTTTAAAATGAGCCAATGAATGCAATCATAAGCAATGTCATATCCAGTGTTATGATGCACAAGCCTGACTCAAAAAGCCAGTTTCAACTATTATAAAAATCATGTATTTGCACGATGTGCAGTTTCCTTTCAGTAATACTGCTGAATTTCTTCAGTTTAATGTGTGAAAGGCTGTTTTATGAGTCTGTAAATCTCTAGAATGAACTGTCAGTGGCCATCTAAAGCTGTCCAGCAATGCAATGTTAATATAACTCAGTTTCAAGCCTTCATTTAAACCGCAGAGCTAAACCTTGAGCATAGCATACACCTCGGAACATTTGTAACGATACTTTTGCATATCACTCCGCAAAACAAGATCGGTTTCACTTGTGGTTGTTTACAATGTCCTGCATGCTTATGTGTTACACTGAAGATGCAGCAAAGGATACCCATGATTATGCTCACGATTGGTGATGAACATTTGAGGGCATGAAGATAAAGGGCTCTATAGATGACGTGGCTATGGATGAGGTGAAATGATTGGACCTAGAAATGTGATCATGTGGTGTGTACCTTAGCAGGTAGTGTAGCTGGTGTGATAATGTCCTGGTCAGACAGTAGTAATTGCTGAAACAATGGCTGAACATCAAATATCCATTCATGGCAAGGTCACTTGCCAATGTAAGCATTAGTAACGTAATTACCGAATTACTAAAGAACTGGACTGAACTGTAAAATTAAAAACTGAAGTATGTACCGAAATGTGTGCTTTGTTTACCATTGCACTCCTAGTGCGCACACACAATAAAATTTGATTGAATGTGCGTCCACATAGAAGGGAGTTGAAATCTGCATGGAGTCTGAATTCACCACAACAACGGAAAAGGATAGATCTCTTTTGAGCTCGTCAAGTTCAGACTTTTATTTCAAACGACAAGAAAGATCATGACACGAATATCATTAAAATTTTTTTGGATGATTTATAATCGCAAGTAACCACAGGTGCACCCACTCATTTTGGGTCAACCCGTGTATGACTGAATCCGGTTCAGACAAACGTTTGCAGCCTAATTATATTATTTTTTTTGTAGCAAAACACGTAGCTAAAGAATAATTGGGGCATTAAGTTGAAAATAATCTTAATTTCAAAGCAATTTGCAGCAAAGAATTTTCGAGTGAAAGGTTAACTCACATTTCTACATTTTGAAATAATAGCGACTTGACAAAGTTGTGCAACTTTAACTGTTTTGTTTATGATGGTGCAAATATATAACTACCAAACTCAAATCAGTCATTGGCCTTGAAATGTAAATTCTCTCTGTTCAACTCAGTTTTCCAGAAACTGGAAATAGAATTTTTTTTTTTTTTAGTTACCACTAAACATTTTCTCTCCAAATGTAACATTTTGTAACCTAGCCTTGGGAACAGTACAAGGAATGACTTTTTAAATAAAAGAGAATTTACAGGAACAAAAACAGAAACTGAATTTTAACAGAAACATAATTTCCTATTTTAATTGGAAGTAAAGAATCACGTACCGAATAAAGGAGCTGAGCATCTGAGACTCATCAAAGCCTGTGAAATGCCCTCGGAATCAGTTATCAGAGAGAAAAAGGCAGAGCTTGGTCTTAAATCAATGTAAAACAGTGTTGTTTAAAATAAATTGATTTATGAGCCTTTTTATCAGAACCATCTTCAGAGCGGTAGCGGGTCAATCGGATCTTTGGATTAAACTCCTCACTGCTCTGATTATCCAGTAGTTTTGTATATTCATGATATTAGCTAAGCACAAATGATCAGATGGTTGAGATGAAACCGTAGCCAGAGACTCGCAAACTTGGTTTCTCCCCTTTCCCATTCAATATGATTAATAGACATTGTTTTTATTTTTATGTGTTATAAACAGGCTCACCGGTGACCTTCCTGGAAGGAGTTTGCATGTTCTCCCTGTGCTTGCGTGTGTTTCCTCCGGGTACTCCGGTTTCCCCCACAATCCCCAAAAACATGCGGTTAGGTTAATTGAATAATCTAAATTCCCCTTAGGTGTGAGTGTGTGAGTGAATGTTGCCCTGCGATGGACTGGCAACCTGTCCAGGGTGTACCCCTGCCTCTCGCCCAATGTGTGCTGGAGATAGGCACCGGCAGACTCTTGTGACCCCGAAAGGGAAGAAGCGGGTATGAAAATGAATGAATGAATGTTATAAACACAAAAAGTTTGAAACAGCTGAGAATAGGTGACAAAATCAATTTTTGAATGAGTGCTTTATTTAACTGAATTATACATTTAGAATTTATTTTTAATGTTTTTTTAATTTTATAAAATTTATCTATTTTATAAAATGTAAACACATAATGATAAACACATTTTTATAATAAATATTAAATGAAGCAATTTTAAAAGATACATTTAAAAACTAATGTATGCGGTTTGCTTTGATGTAATCCAGAAGATATGTTCCCCCTCTCCAGCTGATGTGCAGAGTATGCCTGACTCGTATCTAGAAGCACACAATAATACAATATTCATGCGCTTCATCGCCTTCCTGCACTGCTTCAGTTGAGCGTGAGAGCACGGTCAGCTGCAGGTGTATGTTTGGGGTTTGCAGGGGTCACCAGCAGGGGTTTGAATGTCTGCAGTGCACCACGAGGGTCTGTACAAAAACCTAAAAGCCAAATCAAATCCTCTCATTTCCAATATTCATTCTACATTTTAACATTTACATTGGTTTTGAGGACATCACATCAACTGTAGAGTGACCAACCACTATTTCTAGATAATTTTATAAGTACAGGATGGCAACCAATCAACACACATTTCCTGTATGGTTGCTCTTTCTCCTTGCCAATCATTTTAGGACATTTTGCATAATTTGTATATTGATTTACGTATCAATGGGATTCAGTCAGTCATCACATATTTTGTGCATGGTTTCATATGTTACACTTAAATGTCGACACAACATTGGCCAGGTTTAAAAAAAATGTAATTTGTGTTGGTTGACAAAGTCAAAATTCTTCAAATGCTTTTTGATGAATTTTACAATATAATGGCTAATTTAAATCAGCAAATCTTACATTTTAAAGGTAGGGTATTATTCAAAATCTACTTTATTGAACTTCATGTTGTGTTATAATGTCAGCCGCTCATTAAAAATGCAGCTGAATCGTGATTTTGAATCATTCATGTATATTTGAGTAATCCTTAAATCTCCTGCGGTGGACATTGTGAGGTGCTAAAATGCTCTGTTTTACGAAGCCCTGGCCCTTTTGCATTGCTCCGCTTCTGTCCCCCGAAGCCCTGGCCCTTATGCGTTGCTCCGCCTCTGTCCCCCCTGCTGCACCGCTCCTCCCACTCCAGCTCCGGCAAAGACTCGCGTCTATGGCTGAGGGAGTTACTGTTTGCAACAGCTGGTCTCACTTCGTGTCAACACTTCGTGCTTTTCTCTATTGTTCTCCGGATTACAAAACGACTTCTACAAGGAGATGTATGTTTGGATGCCAAGGAGAGAGCCCTCTCTTTACGCTTCCCAAGGACGACACGCTTCATCAAAAATGGTTAAAAAGCTTATGTATTATTTCATAGCAAAACATAGTTTATGATGCATATTTTTCATTTCCTAGTAAAATGCTGCCACAAAATGGTGTAAATTTACAAGAGGATATTTACCAAGCAGACACATCTTAAAAGTCTCTGTACTTGCTCCGGTTCCACCGAAAACTCACTTTCTGGGTCCGACGTAGGATCGTGTGCATAGGCTTGTACAATATCCTCCGTTGCCATTTTGCAAAAACACGATTTTAATGTTTTTACTATGAAAATGTAGCAGCACTCGGAAAATGAAAACAAACGGTGGCAGTGCACATGGAGTATGATGCACTGAAGGGGGTGTGTCGGAAAGAAGGAGGGGGCTCTTAAAGAGACAGGTGAATATCAGGCCGTTACACACAGCCAAGATGCCAAGTAAAATTTCTACGAGGTTGTTTATGACAAATACAGTGATTACAATACAACTGTAGGTAAAATTGTTACTTGAGTGTGCTATGAAACGACACTATATACCTGAAAAACATAAACCCCTTTAAGGTTTATGATAAAAATGTAACTAAAACGAATTTAGTTGGGAAATAAATTCAAGCTGGGTCTCCCAAGACCAAAATACCTGCAGCAGGTTGACTTACATTGTTAAAGAGCTTTTTACAGTGTGTTACAAATCACTCATAATCAAATCTTAATAATCATATGATTAATTATTTGCAAATATAGCAGGTTTAACACAGAACAGCAAATGTTTATGAAGCAAATTTTGTGTTTACCTCATCAGATGCTGAAAATGAACTAATCTGAGAGATAGAGGGTCTCCAATATAGATTTAAATTACAACCCTGACACCCATAACTCACATTATGCTAACGCTATAATTTGGTGTATATGGCAGTCAGACATAATATCATGGTTCTTAAGTATACAGGTTTGCAATGGAAATAGCCAATCTGCAGTATTGACCATACAGACAATGTCTATCCAATTTTATTTTTGTGATAAAATACCAGCAGCAGGCATCGCTGATCAGACCGCTGCGTTTTACTTGGTTGCCAATACAATTCTTTTCCACTTTGTCTTCAACAGCTCATAAATAAACCACATGAGGATGAATAGATTTGAAGTACATTTTCTTTTTGGAAGTGAATTATTCAGAAAACAGGTTTAAACGCTTGTACGAGCAGCATCTTTGATATTCTTGCCCAGCAGCGGACCCCATCTTTCAAGCTTTGAGCTGTAAATCCCTGGATCACTCTGTGTGAGTTTGCGCTCACCCAAAGCTTCTGGAATCAAACGCTTCACCTCAGACTCATTACTGGTGCTGTGAATCTCTCAAAAGCACAGGGGATCAGTCGAACCGTGAGACAGGCTCCCTGCATGAGTAGCACGGGCCATCAGTCAGTTAGAAACCCACTCAGAGCTCTCACAGAGCTGCCCTTCACTTATGAAATGCACATGAAAAACAAAAACCATATTTGGTTCAGTTCATGATTCAGTGAGTCTGACAGCTTCGAAAGACACAGTTTTTGGGCGTCAAAAGTTTTAGGGTTTCACTTGCGCTCCTGACATCTGTCAACTGCCATTGATATAAATGAGTCAACAAAATAAAAGTACTATTATAAGGGTCACTGTTTTCAATGTGGTTTGTTTTCTTTCCATGTGTGGATTTCGGGGTAGATGCAGATGTATATTTACTGGGCAAAAATGTGAAGCGTTCAATACATTTCTTGCAAGCTATACATGACCCTTCAGGGATTGTGACCCTGCAGTAGAACACGCAGAAAAATAAATGTGGAAGGAAAAATGTCAAGCATCAGGGAGCATTAGATTCTGAGGAGAAGTATAAAGTTAGTGAATTATAGAGCTGCCTTCTCACAGCACACACTGTTCACCTGTAAATCTCCACAGAAACCTGCATTTCAGAGACAGAGAGAGGGAAAGAGAGAGAGAGAGACCCTCTCTAAACTATGGGCTTATAAGATGACCGTAAACTGGTTACATCCATTCCTTGAAGCTGATTGGTTAGCTTGTGATTTATTACGCAATAAAATCCAGATTGGACATCATCTTGGAGCAGTTCTTTGCAGCCACTCCCTTTTCAACCATCGTTACAAACATTTACAAACTGTTTATAGACCCAAATACTGTTTGTTTCTTACTGGTTCTTTCTGTGAGTGTACGGCTCAATTTACTAATTCATTTTATCCTTTAAACCTCACGTAAAGCTTACAAACATGTTCAGAACAGCAGTCGATTCACCGTCAGACTGTATCATGAACTGATTCATGTTTTGTTTACCAACATCGGTTTAAATCACTGATAAAATCTGTCACGCTTCCGAGAGCATGTGCTCTGTGTCGCTCACCCTGCACATGGACTGGGCATCATCTGCACTAGTACTTTTCACATTAACGGATGGCACACACTGCAAAAACACACATCTGTAGCACCCTCCTCTCTACTATTCAGAAGTGAAATCCACTCCAGTGATCTCATGACTTTTACATGCGAGTAATTAGAAATGGTTTATACCTCAGAGGTGAACATCACTAACAAAAAGCACAAGGTTGACTTTGAAAACCACTTGAAGCCAATTGGACCAATCAGGTGTGCTTTAATATCTCAGCTCAGGCACGGGCCACTTTTTTAGGTACACCCGTTTTACTGCTCATTAATGCTAATTTCTAAACATCAGAACTGGGAAGAAAGGTGTTTTAAGTCACTTTGAACATGAACTGGTCTGTGTATTTCAAAAACTGCAGATCTACAGTAATTTTCAAACGCAACTCTTTCTAGATTTCACAGAAAATGGTCAGAAAAAGAGGAAATATCCAGTGTGTGGCAATGGCAGTGGGAGCAAATGCCTTGGTAATGCCAGAGATCAAAGGAGAATGATCAGACTGTGGTATTGTGACCGGGGACGCCATACTCTCAGGCAGGCCAGAAGGGAAAGCCACAAAAGAAGATCCAGGTAATTGGTTTAATGAGCCACCCTTGCATACAAAGTAGAGTATGAAGTCCAGAATCAAGCAGAAGTCTCAAACACACACATAGCTTTGCTCGGTTCATCCTCTAATGGCCTGGGCTCCACTCTTTTAAAGGCAAGCCAGAGGTTGGATTAAACCATCGACAGGTGAGGACACAAAATACTGTCATATTTGACATCATATCAATCTACAAAAAAACAAGATACCATCTTTAAATATAAATGTATAAACATTAAATAAATTACATTTAAATGATCACATTTCTCAGTAAATAAATAACTTTCCCTTTAACAATTAAACAAACAAGGCTGTTTGTGCGTCTTCAATTAAGACCTGCTTTAAAAAAACATCAAAAAGTGACACCCAGGGTCTGCTCTGTCACCCACAACAAGTTGAAACTTTAGCTGGGAGGGCTACACAGCAGAGGACCAGACCTGTCAGTTAAAAACAGGAAACTGAGGCTACAATTCACACAGGCTCACCAAAAAGTGAGCTGACCATGTCAGGACTGGTTTCAATTTGGACAAACTCTCTAAGAAATGATTCTTGTACCTTGATGAATTTATGGCAGAAAGGATTAAGGCAGTTCTGATCGGTCCAAAGGAAGGTGTACCTAATAAAGTGACCGGAGAGTGTAGATGGAAATGCATTCACAGATGCTCCAGTGTCATCGCTGAAAACCAGCCAATCCTTCATTGTGATTTCTCACATTTATTGGTGAGAAAACTTGAATCTACATTTGTTTTATAAAGTACATGTTGAGAAAGTTTCTAATCTGTTAATGCCTCCCATCACGTCAGTCTTGTATCTCTATGGATGTAGATCCTTTTGTAGCTCTGATGATCGTCCCCATAGTCGATCATTTGACATATGTCTTGGTTCCCTCTTTCAATGATCAGGGGTTAGGAAGGTAACCTTTAGACGATATTCAGTGTCAACTGGCTGTAATCTATGCATTTATTTGTACAAATTGTAAATAATTTTCACTTTATGGAATCCCTGGTTATTGCTGTGTCAGTCAGGGAAGGGAAGCTGGAAAGGGAAATATGGGTTTTCTTCAAATCTTGAACAACTGGGATCACTTTCTTTCTTGTAACTGTCAAAAATAAAAGTACAAAAGCTGTTCGGCCTTTTTTTTTTTGTTCAAATGATGTCATGAAATACAGTATTATAATATTTGAAGCAAACCAGTTTAGCATCCAAGCATGCAGCTATCTCCTCATCATCTGATAAACTGATGTAAAAACTACCTGAAATTCAGAACACAGTATTTATATGTAAGGAGGAGTCAGAGAGCAATTCCAAAAGCAATTATTTGGAGATTTTAGAAGTAATTATTTATCGTGTGCATGTACCCATCCGCTGAAGCCTGAAATGACCTTGTTAAATGCGCAGGCTGCTCTATCAGATTTATGAGCAAGGGTTTTAATGGGGAACACAGAGTCCATGTGCCAGCAAACCTTCAATCTCACAGGCTCCATTACAATAAAACCCTCTAAAACACTCCCATTCAAACCATTTTCTCCTAGTCTTCACAACAAGCATGGAATTAGATTGGTGCCAGTAAAAGGAACAAAATGTAATAGCAACAGTCAGATTTCAAATGCCCTGAAACTGTGTCAGTTATGGAAGAAATCTCTCAAAGGTGCAGGTCTTGGTTCCTGAGATTTTTACATTTTCTATAAAAAAAAAAAAAAAAAATCAAGAAAGGTATAACAATGGCAAAAAGCACATTTTAATAATATGCACAAATCACTCCAAATATATGTTTACACTGAATAATTATAATACAATTTTTTTTAATTTTCCTGCAGTATTGTGATTACTTTATATAGTTTTAACCTAGCTATAAATACAAAACCATTTGCATCTCAACTTTGGGGTGTTTTCAAGTGCTTTTCACAGCAAAGCAAGAAACCACGTTATTGCAAAAATAAATAATAATAATAATAATACATTTAATTACAAATAATAGAAATTGACAAACATTTTGTGATGCTCGGACTATACAATAAAATAAAGAGAGAAATCAATAAAACTACTAAAATAGTACATAATGTATAAACAATAGATAAAATTAAATGTTTATTTGAGAAAAACCTACATAACATTGTTAAAACAAATCTAGTTTTTTTTATTGTGTTTAATTAAAACTTGAATAACCAGAATACGAAGGGAGAGATATCCACGATCACCACCCTTCCCACAAGTGATTTTAAAAGATAAAAAGCCAAGACCCTCGGGTATAGTCCTACCCTGCCTATAGCTACAACAGACTTGCAAAGTCTATTTAAAAGAATAGTTACCCCACAAAATGAATTTAGAAGTTAATATTTACAGCTGTTGTATTCTTCTCCTCTTTTCAATGTGTATGAGCGTGTGCTTCTGAAGCCAGAGCTGATTCTGTGAGACCAGAGCCATTATCCTCACAGCTCATTGATGGACTAATGGAGAGTGTGTTTGCACAAGGCTTTCACACACTTTAATCCATTAGTAGACCTGGCAGGAGTTTCTTTTCCAGTTCTACATTGCATGCTCTTTCATCTGAGACTCAGAAACGTGATCTTGCTTGTAATGTCTGCATCTTCTCATTCAGCCTCGGCACGACTGACCTTTGAGTTTCATATTTTTTAGAAGAACATCCAAAATGTACTTATTGGGATGGAACCAGGAACTTTCCAGCTGAGAGTTCCTGGTTCCTGTGCATTCATTTTGTTAAAATCAAAATGGAAAAAGATAAATAGCCAGCATTGCCAACTTAGCAACTTTGTCGCTATACATATATCACATTTTCAGACTTTAGGTTAGAGAAATGGAACTCAGCCTTTGTCTCTCTTTTGGAGCAAGTGATCCCTGTTTCTGTCTGGCTCAAGCTCACAGATTCAAGCAGTCTCCCAAACTGAGCGCTATAAAGTATACGGTTAAGTTTGCAAAATAAAAATTACCCTATACACTGATTCAGGTGATGTGATTTCAGTAAATCGAGAAATTGTATTTTAATGCTGCAGGGTATTAGTCCATGCAGAGCACTTTGCTCTAGAATATGCCGCCCACCAACATTATCATTGATTTTTTTTTTTTTTATTTAAGTTGAAAACTTTCCTTTCGAGCAAGTTTTCAAATGCTATTCCTTTAGTGCTTAGTGTTCAGTTATTGCTCTTTTCAACATATATTTCATCGTACTGCAGCAGTTTGTTTGTGTAAGGTGTCCTTGGGTGCCCATTAAACAATAAATATTTTAAAATTATTATTAAAACTGTAAGCTGTTTTAAATGCCTACAATCTCTTTGTCCAGACAAGTTTTACCAGTTTCACCAGAAGAACGTCGGAAAGATTTCAAAGATTGCTCATCACTTAATCACCAAGCATTGTGTCAATTTGAAACTCTGCAAAGTGACATTTTAGTAAATATTTTAATAAATGCTTCAACTAAAATTGGGAACTTTCTATATGAAAAAAATAACTACATTTATTAACTCCTCACCAGTATCACCAAATATCTAATATATAAATAAAAACAAGACTTCGAGCACAGTATTTATTAAATATAACTTGAAATAAAAAAAATATAAAGTTACTTTTTGTTGCTACAAATAGACAAAATATGTTGCGTTTCCCAGATAGGATTAATATTAATAGTAATATTTGTTTTAGTAACATTTTGCAATGTCAGATGCTTACCTCGGGCCGTCCAGATCTCAGCTCTTCTGAATCCATCGCACTGTTTCCACCTCAACTGCAGCACATGTACAATGAAGTCTAGGATGCCAATAGAACAATGTAAGTTTATTTATTTCATCCATCTACGACTTCAATAATCCAAGGTAAAGTCAGTAGATGCCCAACTTCAGCTCATATTGGGCAAAAGTAACAGATGTATTTCTGTGTGTGTATAACAAATAAATAATATTTTTTGCTGATTATAATGATATGACAACAGATCAGGTTTATGCCAAATGAAGAACAGGAAACTGCAAAAAGTACTGATCGGTCTGAATCACTAACAAATTCAATCACAACAAAATAAAATTACATTTATCCTTTTAAATTATTAAAAACACAAACCTATTTTACTTAACAAAAATCCCAAAACAAGCAGATATTTTACATATATATCAATTATTCATGTGACAATAAAAAGGTTTCAGATTGGAGCCAGTTCTAGGGGAAAAAAATTCACTGAAGGATGTTTCAGCCACACCATTTCAGCCAGTAATACAAGTGCCCCAGAATAAAGCCCATCACATTTGAACGCAAACATAAATTACACATAAATTACAACATACTTAAATAAATACATGTCTAAAAAATGAAATAAATGAAATGAACTGGAATGAACGCAAACCAATGTGATATACAAACAAACATGATAAAATAAGCGCTAAAACAAATGTAAAAAATAATAAATAACTTGGGGGGGGGGGGGTCGGATAAGCAAGCGTTAAACAGAAAGAAAGTGTGAATAATATATATTACCATAAATCAATATACAAATAACTAAATAAATAAACAAATAAATAAATGGGAATAGGAACACAGAATAAATTACGTGCGTGGTTGATTAATTTAGTAGTGAAACACACATCTGTCGCGGCTGTTACCGAAGAGTTGATGATTACCGGTCACCGGGAAACAGACGCGACACCGGCAGCGTTCCTCACTTCTCTATGGTGGGGACTCGATCATCACATCATGTTCCCGAGCTCCCACCGCCGAAACAGCGAGGAGAAAGTTCAGTTCGACCTCGCCGTGTGCCGTTTCCGTTTATCTTTTTTCACAAACAGACCTTTACAACCGACGTCTAAACACCGAAGATTTAAAATAACCGTCTGACTAGTGACGTGATGGACGTTAACTGAAGTAAAGATGCCGCAGATTCCGGTGTCACTGGCAAAGATCCTGAAAAGACCGCGTCTTTACCTCTGTAACGGGCAGACAACTACGACTATACGTTGAACGGACGGCGGGGAATCGTGAGATTAAAACAGCGGGTTTTACCTGCGAGATGCTGCAGCAGTCAGTCCCGGTCCTGTCAGTCTCCCTCGCTCTCTCCCTCTCAAAGATGACATCACCGTTTCACCTCCACGCGAGCAGGGCTACTTCTCTCAGCCAATCACAAGAGCGGATGCTGTTGCCTCACTCCACAGAACGCCACAAAGCGTCTTTAACCAATCACAGCGAATGTTCAGTCCACGGTCAATTTAGTTCAAATCAAAAACCGCATTCATTTTTAAACATATGCAGAAATCACGAGGAGAATTCGAAAACCGAGAGAGTTTCATAGTTACGATTATTTTTCATTAATTTGGAACCAGACCAGAGCAACTCCCAGCAAACACAGTAATGTGGGGCCCACATGGGTTTCAGATGGGCTACATGGGTACAGAGTGGGCATGGGCTCTAAATGGGCATCTTATATGGGGCCCACTTGGGTGACCCAGCTAAGACCTACATGGGTGAACCCAAAGTGGGCATCTTATCTGGGGCCCACTTGGGTGACCCAGCTAAGACCCACATGGGTGAACCCAAGGTGGGCATCTTATCTGGGGCCCACTTGGGTGACCCAGCTGGGACCCACATGGGTAAACTCAGGTGAACCCAGGTGGGCATCTTATCTGGGGTCCACTTGGGTGACCCAGCTAAGACCCACATGGGTAAACCCAAGGTGGGCATCTTATCTGGGGCCAACTTGGGTGACCCAGCTAAGACCCACATGGGTGAACCCAAGGTGGGCATCTTATCTGGGGCCCACTTGGGTGACCCAGCTGGGACCCACATGGGTGAACTCAGGTGAACCCAAGTGGGCATCTTATCTGGGGCCCAATTGGGTGACCCAGCTGGGACCCACATGGGTGAACCCAGGTGGGCATCTTATCTGGGGCCCAATTGGGTGACTCAGCTAGGACCCACATGGGTGAACCCAGGTGAACCCAGATGGGCATCTTATCTGAGCCCCACTTGGGTAACTCAGCTAAGAACCTGGGCTCACCCATGTGGTTCCCATTTGGGTAATGAGCTACATGGGGAGATATGTGCATATTTTATTAAATACACAAGTGCAAAGATGATTAAAATCAAATACAACATCCTACTTAAAATTGTACTATATATATATATATATATATATATATATATATATATATATATATATATATATATATGCAGCCATGGAAAAAAATAAGAGGCCACAAATTATCTGTTTATATTTATTTGCTTTTTGTTTGAGTAAAATGTTTATTTTTGTTTTATTGCATTTTTTTGTGTAATGTCATAATGCATAGTATAACTTTGAACATATTTTTTTTACAACTTTTACTGCGGACGCAAAAGTTGCTAGTTGTGTTTTTGTATGTTTAACATTGAAATTGACCGTTGGTGCTGGTGACATTTCGAAAAGACGTGCGCGGAAGCCCACTGGAAGAGGATTGCTGCATTGTCATCTCTCTTGTCATAGCGGGCTTCGGAGCGGGAGCTGCAATCCATTTCTGGTTTTATTGCTGTTTGCTTCAGCAGTGTTTCTCATAAATACATTTTTAAATATATAATTGTTAGGCATTTTAAATAATCTATTTTAAAATAAGCATTAACAACTATGGTGTTAGCGATAAATTTTATCCACCGGGATTAAAGTAATTTTGCAGAGGTAACATTAGGGATTTTTAAACCAGAGAGGGGGGATCCTCTCCCCCCACCTCCCGGCAAATCGCATATATACTTTTTTTTAATTTATAAAAAATATTTAAATATGAATTTTTTGTTGTTTAAAAAGATCAAGGACCCACAATTTGAAAAAAGAATGCGGTCAAGGAACTCACGCAGCAATTGGCATTAGCAATGACCCCACCCTCTTAACTTCATCGCGAGATCTCAATCAGCATTACCCATCCCCCACCTGCTGCGCGCCACTTTTGTCCATCACCGTGTGAGAAAGATAAGATATCGCTGACAGCTGGAACTATTTAAGGTAAGAGGGAACTTGCACATTATAAAAGCTTAAAAATAATTGGTTTCCACGACATGCTATATTAAAAAAAGCATTAGTTTAGTTTGTTGTTTCGTTATTATGTGTTGACAAGGCTAAGTTAGACGAGCGCCGTTTTTTGTCTCCCAAAAACGATAGAAATTATTCTACAAGTATTATCATATAACACATGACTCAGAAACTGTGAATTATCACAAATTGTTCGAGTTGAGGGCTTGAGGCTTAGATTGTCCGTCCTATGTACCTGCAATGCACATCAAATGCCCAAAAATATGTTTTCGGTATTTTCAATGAAAACTGTTAAATCTTGCCTGTTCTCGTTTACTTTTAAGCACAGAACTAGGCAAAATACAGGCTATTACTGTAAAAATTGTTCGAGCTAGAGAATGGTCACGCCACTAAACGTGATATGCAAGATTAACGGTTGCACAAAAACTATTGTAAGTATATTTTTTGCCAATTTCAAGATTAAGTTTAAGTAAAGCACATCGGACTGCACCGCGTCGCGCCATTTCTTAAAAATTCAAACATGTTTTTGTTTTATGAGTGTGAGCACACCTGCAACGATTCAAATTTAAATGGCCGACGCGGCCTTAATCCGCAAGCGGGCCGTCTAGGCGTGGCTGAGCGTTGCATACATTTTTTTTAATGAAAATATTCAACCAACTACCGTGAACTATACATAATTTTGTGAATGCAAAAAGGTCGGGTTTCAGCGAAATATTGATTGTTAATGAAACAAGCCAGCCAAAAGCCAGTCAAGTTTTGATGGATGAAGTTGTAGCCAACCGCTTGACCATTACAGTGATTGGCAGTTTAATAATATAATAGTTTAATAGAATAACGTACACTATTATACGAATATTTGGGTATTAATGTGTAGTCAACATCACTTTCTAAAAGAAGTACAAATTCGTTATATATATATATATATATATATATATATATATATATATATATATATATAACTAATACAATATATAATTGTAGCATTGCATAAAACACTAAATATATTTCCATATTTCTCATATTAGATCAAAATTTGTAATGTAATTAGAAACCATATAAAATAGTTATAACGAAACTAATGTTTTGCCTCAAATAGAGAATTAACTGTTTGTAAGTAATACTTCTTTGTTTTCTTATAGAAAGTAATGGAGCAGTGTGTAAGAACAAAAAGAAGGAAAATAGCAGCAAAAGTAGCTGAACATTTCCGTGTTGTTTCAGAGCAGATTAACCAACAAGCACTGGATTTTGATTTCAGCGATTCTAGGCTGAAACATAAAGTGTCACATTCAGCTGACCTTTCTTCACGATCCGCTCGCTGCCTGCCCCATAAATCGGCTATAAAAAACTGCGTCTCTGTGGTCAGCCTAGGGTCCGAGATGTGCCAAAAAAACAATCGGTGCTACCAACCATTCCACAGAAAAACAAACAGTGTTCCAACCAATCACCGTCGTAAAATAATATGAGTAAATAATAATAATAATAATATGAGAACATTCACTTGCTTCACTTGGGAATTTTGGCAACAACTGTGTGTTTGTATGTATGTGTGTATATGTTAAATCTGTGTTTATATTTAACATATAC
Source organism: Danionella cerebrum (assembly GCA_007224835.1). Taxonomy (NCBI): domain Eukaryota; kingdom Metazoa; phylum Chordata; class Actinopteri; order Cypriniformes; family Danionidae; genus Danionella; species Danionella cerebrum. Next base: position 683,392 of record SRMA01027196.1, on the reverse strand, counting down.
ACACAAACATGTAAATATTTTATTTGATACCATTGTTTAGTGAAAAACAGATAACTGCTGCTTTGATGCAAATACTTAATTATGATCTTTATGTATATGTTTTTAACAGGGAGCTTGAAGAAAAATGCCCTCACAAACCAGATCACCAGAAAAGATGCAGAAAAGGCTGTGTCAAAGTGGCTGATTGGCGCCAGAGACAGGGGGGGGTTACAGAAATGCGAGGGCACGTGCTGGAGAGCAAAATGGGTAAGAGATGCAAAATGAAATATATCCTAATTGGTAACACTTTATAATCACGTTCAGTTGCAACTCATTTATAGGTGATTACTTAATGATGAATTAATCATTTACAAAACATTCATAAGGGATTAATGTGATATGGTAATCATTGTATATTTTGTTAATTTACAAATAATTTACAAGTAATAAGTTAATGATGAATTGATGATAATCATTTACAAAACATTTTACTGCATTCATAGATTTACATTTACTACATACATAGTTTCATAGATTTACATTTACTGAATTCATAGGTTATTATAAGTGATATTTGTTAATATTTTATTTTATCTATGTTTTGTAGATTAAGTTCTAAATAATTTAGAATTTATTAGATGAAGTCATTTGCAAAACATGACTATACATTCACAAATGAAAAAGTAATATGGTAATGATTTACAAATCTCGATTTACCTTAAAAGACAGCAACTACTCATAAGTTTTAAATGTTTTTCAAATGTTATGGTTTCCATTTCTGTGTGGAATATAAATGCATACAAACAACTAGTAACTGGAAGGTTTTTAAAACATTAAAAACTGACGTAGTTTCCATTTTATATTAAGGTATTCAAAAATAGTTTTACATTTATTTATAATGTTTGAGAGAATAGTGCAATTTTGACATCTAAATGATTTATAAGTGATTTATAATACATTGACTAGTATCTATTAACTATTAAGGATCTGTTTATTTCATGATGCTATTTTTTTTAAGTAACTTATGACAGATTTGTAAATTTTCATCATGTTACTTAATAATTTGTGAATGTATAGTCATGTTTTGTAAACGTAAAATTACTTCAACATCTGATAACTTGTAAATTGTTTTATTACTTAATCTACAAAGCAGACAAAAATTAACAGCAATTATTAATCCTCTATGTAGGTATAGTCATGTTTTGTAAATACGTTGATAATTAACTAATTATTTCTGTATGAATTAAAAATATATATATGCAAATTGTTAATTGAATGTTTTGCAAATTAAGCCCAATTTATACTACTTTTTTCAAACCTACACCATAGCTATGCTATAATCTGTGTAGTAGGTGTAGCCTACACCATTGCTTGACATGCAGCTTGCAATTTTAAATATATTTTGCTAATATTTAATTTATCTTTTTAAAGGGCCACTGGGAGAGTGACAGAAGACTGAAGAGGTGCACTGTTGCATTGTTATATTTAAAAGTTGTGTTTAAAAGAATGTTTGTGTTTTGAGTTTTAAAAAGTTCAAAAATAAATGAAAGTATGAACTACTGGCCTCTTTATTGAATCAATACATTTCACATTTTACTGTACTTTAGTGTGTTAAATGTAATATTTTGTATTTAGGGGTTTACTGTAAAATAAGGTAACCCAAATTAAAAAAAAAAAGTTAGCCCACATATATGCCTTTTGTGACCCATTTAAGACCCACATAGAACAGAGCTGGGTCCCATCATTAACCCATGTAAGCAATCTCCTATGGGCCCCACATGGGATTACCCAAATGGGCTCTGTATGGTGCCTATCAAGGGCCCATCATAAACCCAGGTAAACTGTCTCATGTGGGCCCCACATGGGATTACCCAAGTGGGCCCTGTATGGTGCCTATCAAGGGCCCATCATAAACCCAGGTAAACTGTCTCATGTGGGCCCCACATGGGATTACCCAAATGGGCCCTGTATGGTGCCTATCAAGGGCCCATCATAAACCCAGGTAAACTGTCTCATGTGGGCCCCACATGGGATTACCCAAGTGGGCCCTGTATGGTGCCTATCAAGGGCCCATCATAAACCCAGGTAAACTGTCTCATGTGGGCCCCACATGGGATTACCCAAGTGGGCCCTATATGGTGCCCATCATGGTGCCTATATGGTGCCCATCTGGGCTAACCCATGGAGGGCCACCATGGAAACTGAGGACAAAATTAGCTGGTTCCCAGTTGGTTAGCCCATGTGGGCCCCAGATATCGGCCCAGTTGTAACCCTTATGGGCCCCACATGGATGTGTTGGCTGGGCTATTAAGGGCTTCTCACTGATGGCACACCCCGTGCTTGCTGGATTAATATCCCGTCTAGATGGAGTACTCTAGATCATCAGAATATGAATTCCGTATTGGTTATATCATATAATAATAATAATATATTATCCATTTCCATGCAATTTCCACATTACTGGTTGTTGGCCAGACTTAATATTGATAACATATACCTCCCCAATGCTGGTTGTTTGCTGTAAAAGTAATTACTGTATAAGCATTTCCCAAAGCTGACTTCCACTTCGGGCAAGCAAAATAAATACAAAGTACCCTAAGCTAATTGCTGACTTTGAGTGACAGACAGAAGCTACTCCAGTCATGACTCTTAATTGTGCGTCACAAATTATTTTACAAACCAAATTAATCCTGTTTTTTTTTCCTCCAGCAAACCAACAGTAAACATGTTAAAGCTGCACTTTACTCAATTAAAGTCAGTTTCTTGAGTGATTATAGCAACAGGTGCTATACTCTTTTCTGCGATCAGTTGGTAGAGCAGTGCGCTAACAATGCAAAGGTTGTGGGTTAAAATCCCAGGGAAAGCAAGAAATGGGTTTCATTCTTTCAAATGTAAGTTTCTTTGAATAAAAGCATCTGCTAAATCCATATATGTAAATGTGTGCGCTTTATAATGTCATTATGGAGCTTACACTTCTTAGATGTTTCACATTTGCTGCACAGTAGGAATAAAGTGCACATGCAAACTAATTGTGGAGAACTCGATATAGACATTCACTTGATCAATGATGATAGTGGAGAATCCCAAATTGCACACTCATTCAGGAAAAGGAGTCAGATACACTGATGACTGAACCCACAGACATATCGGATGACCATCTACTGGTCAATGGAATACACCCATTTTAAAATTATATATACACACAAGACGCAATAGGTAGTTTATTTTGCATGGATACTAGATTACTTGACTTTTGACCTGAGACTTTTGTTCTGATAAAGTATCCACCCACCCTCCATCCAGTCTTTTGTCATCATTTCTGTTCCTGCACACACTCCTGCTGGGTCAGTGTCTCAATCAAACTCGAAATGCTTCATTTTTGTAGGTAATCTGTGTTATGCAGTGCAGAAACATTAAAGAATTCAAACAATACAACATGCAATAATTTACTGACATTAATTTAATGTGGCAAACAAGGTGTCTACGAATTAAACATGTTTTATTTAAAACACATTAAAATATATATGAGTGTATGTGTGTGTAATTAATTATTAATTAATACATGGCCTTGCAATGTTTCATGTATTTTTTTTGCGTTGTCATCAGTGTGATAACTATTTTATAATACATTGCCTAATTTCTGAGATACTTCATTGTATTAGCTGTTAGCATATTCAGTGTTTAAGCTAGATAAAGCCACAATATCTGTTAAATCTTCTTAAACATTGCTTCAAGAGTCTTCTGTAATGGGTTCTGAATTAATATTTAAGAACACCAGTCAGGAGGGAGTATCAAATCCATAATTTAGCATGAAGTCTTAAAAAGCAGACGTCTGCTTCTCAAAACTGCCATTTTTTATTAACTTCAGACTAAGGTCCTGTCCACACGCACACAGTAATTTCGATATATTGACAATAATACACCATTGTCACGTAACCATGCAAAACGCAAAATATGCTGGAGTGGGGCCACCACACAGTTGTCAAACAGCACCCCCACTGTTTGAATATCTAGCATTAACACAAAATCCCCAACTCCAACCATAGAGTGGAATCCTATACTCCAAGTAGATGGAGGGAACTGTTTGACAAATCCCAGGGCCTAACTGTGTAGTGGCCATTGGCGCTGTGCCTGAGTGTGGCATTGCAGCAGGATAAAAAAATAAAAATAAAAAAAAACATGTTTGTGTGGTAATGCCTAGTTAGCTGAGGACCGATGTTCACAGATGAATTAAACTCATAAAAACACTTTTTCTTACATAAAACAAAGTTCTTTAAATAATGAATGCAATACTATTTATGTATACAACAATTACTAATTTAATGAAACATCTTTAAATGAATAATGATACATTTTATTTGATTTCAATTATAGTAAATTGCACATTTAATACATTATTGCATAGTTTAATTAATTCTGGCACTTTCTATTTTTCAAAGAACTTTACTAGTGAAATAATTGTTGCTTAAATCAAGCCAGAACTTTCAAGTAGCTGCAAAAATAAATCTTTTATTAAGACACTGCGAATAAGTTTTCTTCTCTATGACGGACTACCATAGTTTGATGATATAAATGTAAGAAACAGTCAGAGGTTCACTTGAGGACGCTCCTGTAAGCCAGCGAGGAAAGATGAGGACAGCAGTGACCCGGCATCTGATGAGCACAACATCATCAACATCTAAATCAATGTAAACTCATTTTCTAACACCATTTCTGGGCTCCAGATTTTCCCAGAGAGCGTTCAATCTACAATTGATAACTTTAAGTAGTAAATGTGACGTGTGTTTGCGTGAAAGATAAAAGGGTATGTGTGTACCTGCACCCCCAGTCTGGACAGGTAGCGGTTTCTCACACCAAATGGAGACAACGGTTTCAATCGATCACTAGCCTCCTGAGAGGGGAGAGGACCACTAGAGCCCCTCTCAGCCCTGAGACAAAGGCCATTATAAAACACAAAATGCAGTTACAGCAACAGATAACACTCACTTATAAGCAATGAGAACATACAAGCTAAAAATGAAAGCAGTTAGATCTCCTCTAAAGAAAAAAAAACCACAGTTAAAAACCTAGGTCTATTCAATGTGTTTATAAAATCTTGGTTATATTATTATACAGATAGACAGTGGTACTGCATACAGACACGGATGTTTATTTAGCAACTCTTGTGTGGTTTCAGAGTACAGACACCAAGGGCAGAAAAGATTTAGAGTACCATACTAGAAAACCCGTTAGACATCCAATCTTTCAAAGTGTTGTTATTACAGCTGAAATGATTAAGGCTCGAGCAACGAAAGTGTGTAGAACCCAATAGTAATTTCTCATAGTATTATTTCTTTCGAGGCATTTTTGAGGGTCTACACGTCCACAAAGTCTGAATTTAGAATCCACATCAGAACTGGTGAAAATGTACATCTGATTAGAGTTCGAAAAGGGTGTCAAAATGCCTTTATAGCACCACCTAATGTGTATTAGCTTATAGTTCGCTAACAGTTAGTTGTAAGTGAATGAAATTTGGCACGTGTGTATAATCCATATAAGTAATAAGGATTGGATTTCCAACCGACAGGAAGTCGATGTGATTCCTGAAAATTTCCAGGATATACTTCATAGATAAATGTGACATCTTATTATACCGACAACCTAGCTCGACACCAATTCATGTGATTAATTCTTAAATTTGATACGTTGCTATCCCTCAGCAGTCCAGGTCACGTTACATAAGAACCCATGCACATGGATCTCCAGTGCTGTTGGTTTGATTACAAGCTCAGTAACATTCTGTCGATTTATTACAAGCTCAGTAACATTAGAGATGACGTTAACTCAAAAGTAAAGTGATTAGTTTTACGATAATTTTCTATCCTAATTAACACATTTGAGACTTGGGTTCAGGGTATTGACTTTAAAAGCTATTATAAAAATACACTATGCAAATTAAACACTTTCACAAATAAACAGGAATTTTTACATTTGAATTAGTTCCATAAGAATTTTTATTCCTAGTTAATACATAGAAAAAGTGTTAAAACCCATTAGAAAACAGTCAAAACCTTTTATTTTAGCTATTCACTTACAATTTATATTACTTAACAATACTCTGAAAAATGTTTTTGGGATGCATCGATGCCGATAGTAGTATCAGTATTGGGCCCGATAATGAGCTCACGTACTCATATTTTTAAAAACACTCAGATACCAAAGACCGATACCCTGCGCAAACATCGACAGAACTTGTTTTTGACGATAAACCACTTTCAGATGTTGTCACCTTCTTAACATTTTGGAACCACAGTACGAGATTCAGAGTCGCCGTTGTGTCACTGATGGGGTATTACTACAAATACATGTCTTCCAATTAGTCTCACTGTGTCATTACTTTGAAAATTGCCACATCCCAAAAATATCGGAATCGGCGAGTACCCAGAACAATAATATTGGTACTTGCACTCAGTCTTAGGGATCTATAGGGATTGGTGCATCCCTATAATTTTTTATCTATCACTATAGTCCTAAAGATACAACAATAATCTCATATAAACACAGAAATGGAATTAAAATGTTTACACCCTTGGCCGTGTCCGCTTCGGAGGATCACACATGGGCGCTATTATTGTACTAGTGGGAAATTACATGAACCACCTCTAAAGTGTGTTTGGAGTTGCTTAAAAGTTTGGAAAACTCTTGAAAGGCTACTGTTGATCAAACTGATCTACAATGTCAATCACATGCGAAATCATTTTATTATAACAATCGTGAACTCAGCTATGTATAATTACACTGGAATAATCTCCCCACATCAGCAAAGGCACAAGTGATTCTTAAAAGTATGCAGAGGTATCAAATAAAACGAAATAATTTGAGTGCGGAACAAAAAGATTTTGTACAGTAGAGCGCACACAAAACTATCTCATGGACCTGCAAAAGTAATATAATGCTTATAAAACTGATTTGCACCCATACAAAAAATGCATTTCCTTTTTTAAATATCCCCCATTGGGAACATAAAAAAAAAAAGTTTCCCTGAGTGTCCATTCAAATAATCAGTATTTACAATTAAAATTCTTCACAAATTATTCTCATCCGAATGGTAGGTTGAAAAGTGTCTGATGGACACTTCTCCCTAATATTTCATTTCTAAAATGCCTCTTTCCAACATTCTGCAGATACTTGATCCCTTTTCGTGATGCTGAACCTGGTGACAGATAGAGAGAGAGAGAGAGAGAGAGAGAGAGAGAGACTGTGTCTGTGTGCCTGAAGAATCCCATGGGAACAAGTGCTGGAGTGTAGGATGGGGGCTTGTTTTGCTGTGGTTTATCAGAAGTGCTCGGTAACTGTGGAAAGTGCTCAAAGCAGAAACACCCAGGAGATGATAGATTAAAACAGACGAGAGGAGGGTCTTCACCTGAAACACACCAGAACACCATCAGAGTGACTTTTAAGATAGTTGTGTTTGACCTAGGTTCAGTTCAGACTTGATTGACGTCACGGATCGCGTTTCCCAAATTCACAAGACAATGGCTATTTCACAACAAACAAACAAAAAACCTCCACTTTTGCTTATCTCATACTTTAACAAATTCCTCCTAGAGATTTTATCCGTTTGTCTCAAAACTTTATCAGACTTTATCTTTAGGTATATAGGATTCTAAATGGCTACGCTTTCTTAATTTTGTTAAACTATGTGTGCACTGTGCATTGCCAATAGCTCAGCCATGTCATTTGATGAGGCTCAAATTTGCTATGCGTCTTAATAGTCCATGTCTGACCAAATCTATATAGCAACATACAGGGTTAGTTATAGCGCCACCTAGTGGCAACATGAAATATGCCATTGTCTACTATTATTTCAGAGTCTGTTTGAAGTACATGTTTGAAGTTTGACATTTTTTATTTTTAGGTCTTACGGAAATGTTCCAATCAGAGCATGTTTTCAAAACAAACAGGAAGTCAATTATTTTTATTTTAAGATTTTGTAGAGATACAGGCCTTGTATTTAAACAAACTCCTCCTAGAAATTTCCTCTGTTCACCAAACTCCATCTGTTGTATCGTGAGGCATATGATAAGATGTTAAATTGTGAAGCAATCAAAATTCACTATAAACAGGAAGTTGTTTTAGCTATATTTAGCAACATTTAAGCCAAACAATGTCCGATATGGCTCAAATTAGCCATATGTGTTAAAGGTCCATGTCTGAAGACATCTACATGATACACTCAGTTAGAGCGGCACTAGGTGGCAACAGGCGTGAACTTTTAATCAATTTTACATTGATGAGGTACTTCTTGTTGCCGATTTTGACATTATATGACAAGAATCTTGGCCAAAAAATATCAACAAACATTCAGACTCATTGGGGCCTGGGAGTCATGACACTGAGATGTGGTTTTCATTATTTCCTTGTATCGTTCAGTAAATTTAACAAATCTCACTTTGTTAGTCAGATCACGAAATTGAGTTTTGAAAAAGAAAACTTGGCCTTTCTGCCCATCGTTTAATGGGTCATCAGATGCCACATTCTCATTATATGATGTAATCGTTTATTGTAATATTGAAAAGTCTAAATAAAACAAAAATTATATTTAGAATTTCAATAGCTTTGAAACCTCATCAGAAAGTTTTGTTCGAAACCGCTGTCTGTCTCTTTAAATGGTAATGAGGCCGCTCAAACCACCGCTCTGCTGTGGAGAAAGAAAGCAATACTATTGATAACCCTGAGGGAAATATGATGACGGGAATCTCAGAAGACACATCAGTTACTCCTTATCGATTAGACACCAAGTTAAGACCCTGAAAATGAGGAGCGATCTGCTGATGTTTGACCTGTAATGCTTTGGTCACATCGGGAATTCAACATAGGATCCTTGCAGTATGCATTTGTTAACTTATGAATCCGTCCACAAGGCTGTTTTTTTTTTAAATATATAACTTAAAATACCATTGCTGTGCCCTTTAATCTACTTTATAACAATAATAGCCATAAAAATGTAAATACAAAAAATGTGCTTCATATTGACTAAGTAATCGACAAGCTGACCTCTTCAATCTGAATATGTGAGTCACATCACACACGTCGAAACTCACTCCAGCTCAATTATCTGTCAATAGCAGGATCTGACATAAGCTTTAACTTTCAGGACTGTAGCATGTGTTTAAAAAAAGCCCACAGGGGAAGTTTGTTTTGTGTGAATAGCACAAAAGACTTGCAAAGTCTGTTTCTAAAGCATTTTTAAAAAAGGGCCATGAAGTGATTGCATTTGGAGGAAAAAAAAACTTATCTTTAAATAAATCTTTAAATATTAAAATCTGGATTTGAAATTGTTACGTTTGTATGACTTTCAGGAGCTTTATGAAAGTTTGGAACAGAAAATTTTGATTTTCCTTGAACCACTTTTGTGCTGAAGGAAAAAACATTGTTACTGAAATTCATCAAAATTGAGTAATGGCGTTTTGGGAAAAAAAATATTTAATATATAGATATATGTATTCGGATTGACATACTCAGCTTTGGCTCGTCTGTTTCTTGTAGAGGCCGACAGGTTTAGATCTCCCTCTGAAAACAAGAACAGTATATAATGGACCAGTTTATAATGGAGAATTTCATGAACTCACCAAGAGATGACTCTGACATTACCTTTGTGATAATCATAGAAATATAGCAAAACCACAGCCAGAAGAGCCACTGAAACACAGAGGGCAGACCAGGATCATCATAATTTCAGTCCACTCCAGTAATATCTACTCCATCTCACTCGATTTCAGTGCTTTCGACTTCATACATACATTCATATCTTCAAACATAAGATAGAAAGCTCACAGCACAGGGAAGCAATGAAGAAGACCTCCAGGAACAAGTATCCTCGGGAATCCAGGATGCTTCCTGCAGCAATGGACATCACAGCAAGCCCCAGATTCTGGATGGACTGCATGCTGCAACACAAACACAAAGAGATGCACAGGTTCTAGATGTACTACAAAAAAAGTCTTCTTAAAACTAGAACTTAACAAAAAGCTACCCAAATACACTAATACAAAAAAATAAATTAATCTGCTGAAGGTTTCAGAATTTGCTAAGAATTTTTCAAGTGTAAAAGTGAAATTTTAAATTGCTTTCAAATGTTTTTTTAAACAGTTATTACATATAGCATAAATGTCTAGTCGATAATTAATCGAAATGTTAGAATCTCTTAAAACATGTCCTGTAAAGGTAAGATGTGGGGGGGGGGGCATATTTTAACCAATATAAAGTCATAAGAGCTAATGGTATTATAGCTAGACAAATTTTAACTTTAAAATTAACTTAAAATTGAGATTTCTAAGAATTTGTCTGAAAAATAGAATGTCTTGCTTACAACTGAGGAGATCCTTTAATTTAATTACAAAATATTAGTATCAAAATTAGGACGTCTCGCTTAAAACTGAGCAGACCTTTAATTTAATTACAACATATTTATTCAAATAGTATTTGAAATATTTACATTTTAGGAAAGAACAGTTCATATGTGTGTCCTTAATTTTAGTCCATAAATAAAATGTAGTTAGATATTAATACTACAAATTTGACTAAGATCACATTAAAGTCTTGAGTGAAGTTCATTTTAAAGGCAATTTAACTATAATGACAAACATAAGACACATTTTCTGTTTTTATTATTTCAGATTTTCTTTTTTGCAGTGCAAGCATGAAGCTCCCCGACAGAGACATACAAGGCTGATTGGATCACTCACAATCCATACGCTGTCCCCAGCTGATGCTCGGGCACCACGAATGCCACCATTGGCCAGAGAGCACATGCCAACAGAGAATAAGCCACACCTAGGACAGACTAACAGACACAAGCACTGTTACCAACCGATGCCTCAATATAGTAGAGAACTGTGTGCTGTTGTGTATTAAGAAATATTTGTATATTTTTTTACTAGATCATCATTTTCTAATAATCCAATGGGCCCTTTTAAAATAAAATCATTTTTTAAACGTGTCTTTGCCAGCTCAATCATTGTCCAAAATCACCCACTCTTGTGTAACCAGTTTTCTAAACAGACTGTAACAATGTTTAAATGTCAGAGAAATGACAGCACAGCAGCTGACTACTGTTATAAGGATCATCTAAATATTGAATTAAAATATATATAATTAAATGCATTAAAATAAATGTATATTAAACCTACATCATGAACCAGAATTCAGTTTGTGTCTGAATGAGTCTAAAGGGCTTACCATCGCAATCCAGGGGTTCCAGAACGTCAAAGCGAGCAGGCTGTGAGCAAAGATTGTGGTGATCACAGCCAGAAGAACCCAAAGGACGTTCCTCCCAGTCTTATCCACCAACAAACCCAGCACAGGAGAAGCTGGAGCCGATATGATGTAGACCACACTGAGCAGACAAAGACTTGTTGCTACTGTAACACTTTGTAGTTATTGTTACACACATAACCTGACCGTGTCGGCACAGTGGCGCAGGGGGTAGCACTGTGGCCTTTTGGTTAGAAAGTTGCCGGTTGGAGGCCTGTGCTTGCGTGGGTTTCCTCCGGGTACTCCGGTTTGCCCCACAATCCCAAAAACATGCGTCAGGTCAATTGAATAATCTAAATTCCCCTTAGATGTGAAATTTAAAGATAAGATATATTGATATATAAAATGTAATTAAAAGTCTAGTTCTCATACCCAGAAATCTGATTCATTTGATATATTTTATAGAGAAAAAAAAAACTTTTTGAATCTGTAACTTTGCAATTCTTCCAGGCGAAGCATGAAACATTTATTGGGACCCGTTATTCTTAACCATGCTAAAAATGTCCCTTTGCTGTCGTAATGGTAATCTACTGGTGAGCCACTGGCTGTCCCAGAACCCTGTATAGAGTGAGTGTGTCCCTACCTGTTGATGGCTCTGGCCTGCACTGGAGTGAAGCCAAATTTCTCGATGAAGAAAACTCTGCATTGGGACAGACAAAACTCACAATAAACACAGTCATCACACATAGAATAACAACTACCTTAAAAAAATGCCACACACGTGTCTAGATCCTCACAACCAATCACAATGTAGTATTTAAGCAAAATCTATTACCAATCAGCAGTAGTTTTACGTAACTAGTGTCTTTTTACCACAACAATACTTTTCTCCAACCTGCCTTATCTGCTTTTATTTTTTTAATGTACCCCTCCCAAAACATAGATTTAGCGAATGTAACCAATCCAAAACTATCACATCAATTAAGATCAGTAGAAATAGAATTTATTTTGCAAGAATGCCTTGATTCGCCTGTTTTAATTGCCAGGAAAATAGTGGAATGTTTAATTATGTAGCAGAGAGTCTCTCTATTTCACTTTTTCAATCTATATCACTCTTGCTTCTCTCTTTTTCTCCTTCTTTCACTATTTTTTCACTTCCTTTCTCGTTGCTCTCTATTTTTCTCTCTGGCTCTCATTCTCTCACTTTCTTTCTTTGTTTACTTTCTCTCACTCTTTCTGTCTCTCTTTTCAGTTCATCCATCTCTCTTCTATTTCACGCTCCTTCTCTCCTTTTTCTCTCCTCTTTTATCTCCCTCTCATTCTCTGCCTATTTTCCTTGTCTCTACCTCTTGCTCTTTCTATCTGTTTCTTTCTTCTTTTTCTCTCTCTCTCTCTTTACCTCATCTCTATTTCTATCTTGAGATTCTTTCTTTCTTTCTATCTCTACCCTTGAGTAGCATGAGAAGAGCTACTTTTTACTTGTACTTTGAGTCATATTTAGAACAGATACTTTTACTCTTCTTTCTTTACTTTTTATGGCAAGTAAAGGTACTTTTGGAATGATAATGTAATACTTATTTAAAAATATGTTTAGATTTTGATTCAGTTCCAATTAAAAACAACAACAAAAAGGTTTTCTTGGTATAACCAAATTGGGTGTTCGATTTTCATATGGTAAAATCTCAGTTGATTGTTTTTCCGCTGCATTCCATCTTTAGTATCAGTTTTTTAGCATCTGTTCCAGAACAGAGACAAATCAAGCCGAACTGGGACAATTTTCAGACTGTAAGCGTAACATATAAACTCACTGTCCCAGGCCAATGAAGGGGAAGATGGCCACATAATAGGCTACACAGATGATGAAGATGAGCCAGAGAGAGAAGGGAAAGTGCCTGACATCACTCAGCTTGATCACCTCTCCTGCACACCAATAATAAGAAACTTAAAGCCAGCAATGACAAACAAAAATCAATCCTTGAAGAAAACAGTGGTTTTATCTTAATTTTATGGAATACTGAGGTAACAAAAAAGCAATACTTATTAAAGATTTCTTCATTTATGCGTCAGGTTCAATAAGCAGAAAGAATTAGTCATTATTTATTTAAAAGTGAAATTAAACGTGAAGTGTAAATACATGTATTAAGGGAAAGGTCACAATTCTCACATTCAAAAACACAACATTTTTAAAAACATACTCCTGCCTTACACATTGTAACGGCTCAGATGAGGTATTGGTTTAGTGCTCCAAAGCAATCAACATGGATATGTTCATAAAAAATCGTGAATTTTATAGTTCAACCACCGGTGAGGTTGTAAAGGAGCATTTGGAATAGATGCTCACCAGATTTGCCTTGCTCTTTGTTAAGAATTTTCTCAGCTCGTTTGTCCAGGAAACCCAGAATAAAAGCACAAAGGAGTGAGAAGAGACACGTGGATGCCGCTGCAAAGAACAAAAAACCAAGACAGATTAGATTAATATTAATTAAAAAAAAAATAATAATTCCTTTCAAGACCTCCAATGCAATGTAAAATGGATAGAAATAGTGAAGTGCAGTATACAGATTAATGCCAGTCCATAAACTTCATGTCTTAAAACTAGCTTTTAAACATTTGCTCTAATAAATTACCTTCATTTTCATTTGATTACACAATACAAAAATCATGAAAATGTAAAAAAAAAGGACTGCAAAAATCGCAAACACTGGGTAACACTTTTTATTTAAACCTATTTATGTAAAAATCAAAAGCATTGAGACACAAGAAATTTCATAAATCACGCCAAAAAAAGCAAAGACAGGGTGAAAACAATGTGAAAATTGTACAAATAAAACAATTGTGTAGATTTGTAAAAACAAAACAAACAAACAAAAAAAAAAAAACAGGTGAACCTCTGCTAAACCTTATAAACTGTTCCAAGCACTTTTTGTGGCATTGTGCTATTTTAAACCAGAGCTTTGAACAGCACAGGCCATATCACAGGTCTTGCTCTTACAAGGTTATCCCTTTTTAATTTGAATTACTGTGCAAATTATGTGTCATAACTCTTGTAATGTTCAATTAAAAACCAAGAATATCAAAACTAATAAACCTTTTGAAACCTGCACATTATATTTGAATTCAAAATTAGACAATAGCTGAAATGCATCATTCATACTTAATTCAAAACAGCCGCTGTGATTGGCTAACGCACCAGTGCATGCAGAGACCTTTAAGGGTTAACAGATGAGTTGTTACGCACTGCATCAGGGAGTTTGTTTTAAAGCTCTTGAGCAGCAACACAGTAAGCTCTACAACCAATAAGAGATTAAAGTGGTGCTGCAGACAAGGAAGAACTGTGATAAGTTTGGATGGTGAAATATGTAGTGATGAAAAGTTAAGAGAATGCTTTCCTAAAGATACCACACAATAATTCTTGTTAATTTACCAATAACTATCTACATATTGACAAGTATTAATTTATTAGGTGGGATAAATTTGTGCCTCAAACATCTACAGCTTTGTAGTCATACTTCAGCTTAAATTGTACCTAGTAAGATTGTAGCAAGAGCGGTCATGTTTAAGTTACTATATTAGTGTTTTAATATTTTAGCATTAGCATGCTGCTAACATTAATTAGACAAGCCTCTCTCTCACACACAAAAAATGCACACATGTTTTTACTATATTTACTTTATTTAAAATCCAAGTCACTTTGGATAAAAGCAACATGATTCTGAGTGGGTTAGCAATCTGTATATCATTCTTTCAGAACTTCTTTTCAGAATTGAGGCACACCATGTCCCTCAATTCCAAATTCATTATTGAGATGCTACAAATAATTCTCATTATTTAGTGCTGTATTATTAGCATGTTAACAGCATGATTTAGCACATTGCAAACAAAATACTCATATGAACTGGTAGGCATTCCAACTGGATTTTTTTTACATTTTTAGTGTTTGAAATTCAAAAATATTAGATTTATGCAAAACGTTTAAGTTTGTAGAATATTTGAAGACTTTCATTACAAGAAGGTCTACGCTCTGATCTGACAATGCATTCATAACATGATGAGAGCACACAAGTGGAAAAGGAAGAGATGTACTCTCCCAGAGGCAGAAGTGAAAGAAGAAGTGAAATATAAGATAAAGTAAATAGAAAATCTGAGGTTTGTTTAACACAGAACCCTCCTCTTCCTCTGCTACTTTTGAGATCTACTTATCTAGTGGTAAGAAACCATTAAACCATTATGATTAAAACTGTACTAGGCTTTGATGTTTGGTGTTGATACTATGGAATCACATTATGGGGTCATATCATGTCGCAAAAATAAAGTATTATTGAAGTACTTATTATACTTGCAGTTCTACATTGATGTTTGCAAAACTTTTTTTGTTTTATCGACATATGACCCCAAATTGAGATCATGTTATTTATACCTTTGATTCAATATCAAAGTAAACTACAAGTAAGAAATTCCATATGGGCTTTCAGAATCAAATAACTCTATTCACAATACGTTTTTCACAATAAAAACTAAATTGAAAAAACTAAATTGTCTATTTTAAGGGGCTGCAGTGACTAATGTTTTCTGTAGTGTTCAAAATGCATTTAGCAAAAACTGCATTGATTCTGCCTTTACCAGCACTATATTTATCTTGAAAGTATAGACCAGAGCCCCTTAAATGCCTGAACACAGCCGATTTTGGTTCCATCTCTTCTTCAGCGCATACGCCAGGAGCTTCAATCAAGCCAGGAATGGGGACTAAAGATTCAGACAATGTTATATTTTAAAGTGATATTTTAGAAAACCAAAGTGATTCTTCTCCTGGACCCACAGATAAGAGTTTTACTTCCTCCGTAAGTTCCTAAAGCTTTAATGGAAGTCATTGATCATCTGAGGGAATTTGTGCGTCAAAGAGCCTACAGAGGGATCTGTTTAAGCCAAAAATGAGTGGTTAATAAATATCATTGTAGTGTTTCTCTCACAGATCATGAGTGTGATGCCGAGTGTCGTGTATCCCGTTGAGCCCAGCATCGCCCGGATACGACCATATACCCAGCCGATCACATTCATATTCACTGTGCTGCCCTGCACACAAACAAAGAGAGGCGTGCAGGCCATAGAAGATTTACACCACAACAACTTGAACTTTGCCGTCAAATAAAACATAGACCTCTGTGCTAATATGTGTCATTTTCCAAAAGCGATGCTTGACAAGACACAAGACTGAAAAATCCTCCCTCACTCACCAGTCTAGCCATGCTGAGTTGGAGGCCAAACACTAGGTTGAGCTCTTTGCCTTTGAACCAGTTCACTGCGTATGTGTTCTGAGCCACAGCCAATGATTCACCGCCAATCCTAAATGCACACAAACACACATTAATAAAAACGAGAATACAAATGTAGAAAACAATAAGGAGACAACTGCAGCTCACCCGAACACAAAGCGACCTACTTCCATTAGCCAAAAGCGATCAGCAAGAGCACCTGATGCAAAAATGATCTGAAACAAAAATGTAAAAGCATACAAACTTTTTTAACTAGTTCTCTGATTAAATGTGTTTTAATATTTTTTTTTTAAAAAAGACAAGCTTTTAAAGTTAACTGATTGAACAATGAATTGAGAATTAATCGAATTGTCCATACTTCTAAAACAAGATCTGGGGGGAAAAAGGGGTTTTAAAGTGCAGTAGTCACTAATAAAGTATCCCAATAAGTTGAGTGTTTTGTGGGCACTAAAAGAACTAGATGAAAAGATGACATAAAAATTGTTAAATATGCGATTGAGAGATGTGTTTACTTCTAACAAAAGCAACAGGGAAAAGCCCAGCTTAAGCATTCAGGTTAAAGTTTCATGATGTTATTATTATAGTGCTATTAGTTTAATTCGGTGCCAGCACATTACATGAAATGAGACATTTTTATTAAATTGAATTTTTACACACACACACACACACACACACACACATTATTATACATGACAATACGGAAATTGAACATAAAAAAAATCCATATTCAATAGCTGGGCGAGAAGGAAAAGATGTTGTAGAAAAATGTGTACAAGCAACAGATGAAGAAAAAAAAAAACCTCAAACCCTGGAGAGGATTGTAAAACAAAACTCATTGATAAATATGCTGGAGATTCACAAAGAGTGGCCCAGAGCTGGATTCAGCCACACTTGAACAAGAGATAGGGTCAGAAGCGTCTCGTCTGGGCTAAAGACAAAAAGGACTACTGCTACTTAATGGTCCAAAATTATGTTCTCTGATGAAAGTAATTTTAGTCCTCTGGAGGCCAGGAGGAGGAGAGGGAGGCACAGAATCCAATTTCACCATAGTTACCTGAGCTCCAGCATAACGTTTCCACAGTCAATGGTGATTTGGGGAGCCATGCTGTTGTTGGTCTGCTGTGTTTTCTAAGGTACATAGTCACCCACCAGGATGTTTTAGAGCACTTCATGCTTGATGTTTCTCACCAACATCACAGGGAAACAGATTTATTTCCCAACAGGAAGTGGCACCTGCACACAGTGCCAAAGCTACCAGTACCTGGTTTAAGGACCATGGTATCCTTGTTCTTAATTAGCCAGCCGGCATAACCAGCTATGACTTTGACCGCATAGAATATCTACGGGGTATTGTGAAGAGGAAGTTGCAAAACCCCAGAAAATGCAGAAGAGCTGATGGCTTCAACTAGAGCAACCAGGACTTTGAGCAGTGCCACAGACTGATAGACTTCATGCCACTTTAAATTGCTGCATTTCAGACAAAGGAGCCCCAACAAAGTGCTGTACTTGTCTATATGTTGTATTTTCATATTTTCAGTTGGCTAACATTTCCAAAAATAATTTCTTTGTATTGATATTAAGCAAAACTAAAATTTTCTGAAATACTGATTTGGGAATTTTCAGTAGTTGTCAGTTAAAATCATCATCAAAATTAAAGCAATTAAACACTTGAAAGACATCAGTCTGTGTAAAATGATTGTATGGATGATACAAGTTTAACTTTTTGAATGGA
The DNA here is from genome assembly GCA_007224835.1 of Danionella cerebrum. Classification (NCBI taxonomy): domain Eukaryota; kingdom Metazoa; phylum Chordata; class Actinopteri; order Cypriniformes; family Danionidae; genus Danionella; species Danionella cerebrum. The sequence goes on along the minus strand of SRMA01027196.1, from coordinate 665,176 downwards.
ATTACAGAAATAAATAATCGGTTTCATGATTCTAATTACAGGACCTATTACTTCATTCACTAAGATGTGTCCAAACCCTAAGTTCCATAAACACAGGAAGTTTCACCCTACCTTTACACTTATACAACACAAATAAGGCCTATTTCTTAGCAGTGCATCCAAAGCAAAAAAATAGACTTCATTTGGATTAGCAAACACTTTTATTTTGTCTTGGAAATAACATTATGAAATTGGTCATCATAGGAATTTCATTTTGTTTCTGAAATTCAAATTTTGTCTACCTTTGCATCCATTAAAACTTTTTCACTTACCTAAAAAGTTATCAAATTAACAAAACTGGTTTCTTAAGTAATGTTTGTCCAAATGAATGGAGGTTTATATGCAAAACATTCTAATATAACTTGATCTGCTACTCTATTCAATAATTATTGATATGTGTTTATGTATGATGCAGAATACACTTTAAAAAGTTCAAATGGTCTTTTTGACAAGTGAAAAAAGTGTTAATGACCTACCTGCCCCACTAACACGAACAGAGAAAAGATTATAGTCCCCCACCTGGAACAGAAGAAAGCCCACAATCAAATGTTCAATTAATCTACCGGTACTTCTGCATTTTCAAACACACATGCGATGGGGAAGTTATAGAATATCTGGATTACTTTACTAGGAAATTGCACAATGCTTATCAAAATTTGACATTTTATCTGTTAATAAATCCATGACTGTGAAGTGGAATTATGTGCAAGAGCGCCAATGACCTGATGCCAAACACTCTGTCGAGTAGAAATCCTCCCAGGAAACACAGCACCACATTGGGCCAGGAGTACCATGCATAGAGCTGCATGAAGGAGGCCGTGTTCAAATTCATGTCCTGAAGACACATACACAAACACATGAGAGAGAGGCCACTGCAGAAAAACCACATCTGCTGATGTTTGCATTGTTTAACTAGTGAAGCAGAAGTGAAGAACGTGATATCCAGCTTCAACCTAAAAGAACACAGACCTGCATGACTTGGGATTGAAGAGCTGCTGGATTATCGTAGCAGAAATAACTACCTGTTAAACAAATAAAAGTAGAAACATTGTTTAATTCACTTTGAGTAACTGTGCTGAGGCAACACTATAATCTATTACATGTACTTGGAAGGAAAAAATAGATCTCTTTCTGAAAAACTGAAAGCATTAAATAACAAAAATGCTAGCAATAGTGTGATTATTCACCCAATTTCTTTCATTAAGAATGATAAAAATAAGCATGATCAGTCCCAAAGTGATGTACAAGAAAAATACCTATGTTTGAAAAAAAATATTAAAGCGTCGAGTGATTGACTGCAACAAACCAAGCTTAAGACACACAGACTCTGTAATTATACTTTTCTTATCTCCCCCTCAGGTGGTTTCAAGGGTTTACGAGGGCAAATTGTGCTTCCTTGAATTCAAAACAAGGTTTAAGATGAATTTTGAAAGTTTGTATTTTTTTTACCGCCTAAAAAGAATGTATTATCAACCTGTTCATCTAAATTTCATGCTCAAAATTAGAATTAAAAAAACACGTTTAATAACAATGTAAAGCATATTAATGTGTAATTCATACATAGTTTCATAGGTGCTTAAAAGGTACCCATAAATACATTTTATCCACAAATTATTCAATCTGTTTTAAAAAATAATTACTTATGTAAACAGTTTATTTCTTAATTTTCACCCACTAAACGTGACAAAATACAACTAAAATCCATCTTATAAAAGAAAATACTGTGTTCTGTGCTTTTAAGAAACATGACACTGTGTAAATGTTATATTATTATATTATATTTGGCACCGTCCAAAGTGTCTGTCTCTGTGAGAGCAGTGTTGTGTTCACTTTGATCCGAGCCTCGGGGGCTCGGTACTCACCGAAGCCCAGGAAGCACATGACGCTGAGCACGATGATCCGGTGGGGCAAGCGGCTCGGGTCACATACCGCGCAAAGATTCCGGTTACCGGCTTCATCTTCCTCCTCATCTGCCAGAAGACTCCGGTGCTGTTGCTCTCCCGCCGCCATGATGAATTAGCGGTCATGTGACTGATCATGAGTCGCGAACCTGCCACATGACAGGTTGGGATTGACATCACAATGTAGTTTTTAAATACCCGGAAACCTTACAAAACGTTACATTTTATACATTAAAACATTTTTGTTCACGTTACATTTGTTATCGGAAGCAGTTTCCTTAGTTTCCCCCAAGCCCCAACTCAAGATTTACCATCCAGTTTAGAGCCAATTGGTGGAAGTGATCTAACGGACTTTTAATTAGCTGCACCTGCACGCTAAGCAAGCCGTTTTATTTGTGGAACACGTTTTGTTCCTTCGTAAGTTCCTTATCCTTAAAACTAGCTTTCTACACTCAGTGAGTGATGCAGTGTGTGTTCTTGTCTTCTCTTCTCCTCTCCGCATTTCATCCCTCGTGGACCTTCTCCGTCGTCACAAAGGAGCCCCTCTCCACTACGCCAGCAAACACACAGTGCCACCACTGCCAGGTAACCTTCAAGAGTGCAAGTGGACCAGGGTTGGAGACAATACCGACTCTGAAGATTAAAACTTCGGTTGCCAGTGTAGTGGAAAGTTTCGAGTAATCTGACGTTGATACTGACGTTGCTATGCTACTTTTACATTCCAAGTGCTTTGTTGGGGAGTCATATTCCCTTTAATATTAGGTTCTACTATGGTACTCTGAGTTGTTACTACTGGCTGTTGTAAGTGTAGTGATTATTGACTGCCTTATGTTTGCTATGGTGCTATGAATGATGGCTAGCAAAGTGATGGAAGTCTGCTAGTGCCAGACTGTTTGTAGTGCACTCAACAAACCGTTTATGGCAATTGGTTATTGTCAGTAAAGTTTCTCTCTCAGCAGTTGGCGGTGATAGACGCACTGTTCTCTCTCCTTTATCTCTTATCATCCCAGCTGGGCTCCTTGTCCTTTGTCTGTCTGCAGAGACTCTCACTATCCTGCTCTCCAAATAAAAGGAACTATGGATCTGATCAACTGGTCTCTGAATGCAATTGACACCATTTTCTCGATGAGGAGCGTGGGTTCGGGGGAACCCACTTGTCCTGCTGGAACTTATGCTGCTAGCTACATGATGGACTCTTGGGCGAAATGGAGGATCGTGTGCCTGGCTGCTCTGTCCCTCGAGGACGTCGATGACATCTACATAATTGGAACTGTGATAACTGGGATTCTGCTGATTGGAATATGCGGAGCTCTCGGCTATCGGCGATTATCAAAAGCGGTCAGTGCTCAAAGCCCCACTAAGCTGACCGACTGGAATGGAATGTTGACTGGACTTAAAACTGTCGGGACTCATGTAACGGTCTGTGACCACAAACTGGATTTCATCATGGAAAGGCTGGCAGAATTGAAACGTAAATTGGATAATCTGGAGACCGGGGAAAGACACTAAAAATCTGGAAATGTACAGCTTTTGACCTAAATTAACTTCTGTACCATCTGGCTTCCCTTATCTCCTCTGGCCTTGGAGGCCACGAAGAGGAGTCTAAACATTCCCCCCCGGAGTGCCTGATAAAGAGAGTGTCTCAGAACCCTCCCCCGCATCCACTTATCTCTGCCAGCTTTTTTTCCCCACCGCTGTAATCTGACGGGTCATTAGTACAGCGCCATCTGGCTGCAGGAAAATGCTGGCTGCGGACTGCAGCGGCTACACCACTGCCCCTACCCCCACCTCATCCTGCGATGTTCTTTTCCTGTATTTGTCAATGTGCTTGATTGCAGATGGCTTTTTTTAACCTGCTCACAGTGCTCTTTTTTTGAAGGACAATGCGGAAAGGCTCTTTTTTTTTAGCTAATTTACCTAATGTATATCCATTTTCTCTGTTTCTCTCTAAATATGCTACCTCTCATCACTGGCCTGTCCCCACCCTGTCTATGTCTGTGGCCAGAGGGGTCCCATTTCGCTACATGTAACAGTGTATGTGACAAAGGCTACATCATCATCATCATCATCAAATTGGCAAGCTGTTAGGGTGATTGTGAATTTTGCAGATAGATTCCAGGGTGCTTGTTTGTAATAAGGCTTTTGCTAAGATGCCCTGGGTGATTTTTAATTGCCGGTTTGTTGCAAGGGCTCTCTGGACTTGTTGGTCATTGGGTCTGTTCTCAGGGTGCTATTAGTTGTTGGTAATTGGTAAGCTGTTGTTAGGGTGCTCTGTGTTCTTGTTGGTAACTCACAGACTGTTGCTAGGAGGTTCTTGTTAATAACTGCCAGGCTGTTACGGATGTCTGTTGATAATTACCAGGCTGTTGCTAAGGTGCATGTTTGGTAATTGCCAGGCTATTACTAGGGTGTTATGGGTGTGGTAATTTCCAGGCTGTTGCTAAGGTGCTTCTCTTGTAACTACCAGGGTGCGTGTTGGTATTGCCAGGTTGTTAAGAGTTCTCTAGGACTGTGCTTGTAGGCAACCATTTCTCTGGTTATTGATTTGGGCTCATTGTTTGAAAAATATTTCCGAAAGTGAAATCAAAAAAGAAAACCTGGTTTATGATTACAGTTCAGTTTCCCTTTCAGTAAAACTTTTTTATTGTTTGCATTTACCAGCAAAACATTCCTCTATAAAGCTCAAAGTCGGACTTGAAACAGATCATCTTTGTTTAATAATCATTATGTTTGCAAGCTGTACAAAGACATTTACAGATCATGAGAATAGACATTTTCCTGCATACACACATTTGCAAACATGTAACATCTCTATTATCATTAATCCGGAAAATGTATATTGACAAAATCTCTTGGGGTAGCCAAATGCTAGTTGCAACAGTGTGTGCATGAGGGGATGCTTTCAACTCTTTGACCACTTCTTCTTCAGTGGTAGTTGCCCGGTGGCCTCAAGGTGCTTCTGAATGAGCTCCTCCTGCACCGAAAGCAGACATGGCTGATACCTGCTGTACTCCATTGTGTACTCACCCTTACCCTGAAAAAGTGTGAGAGGCAAACAGTCAGAAGATCATATGCCAGATGTTATTAAAAAGCTCTTCTCATGTGGTTCAAAGACATTGCTCCTTTTTGCTGAGCACAGACAAATGTATTCATAAGAATGATGCAAATTAGAAGTCAATGACTGTTTCAAATAGTGGTTGATTTCAACATCTGCAGTGGGTTGCTGTACCTCAGTGCAGGAGCGCAGCTCTGTGGAGTATCCAAACATGTCATTAAGTGGGATCTAGAGCACAACACACAGAGAATAGCTGTGATCAGAACAGTTTTATGCAAAATCTAACACTACTAGCGCGATTGTGGCCAGGCTTTAGAATGAACAAATAAAAAAAATAAAATAAATAAATAAAAATATGACTCGAGCTTCAGGGTGAAAACAGGAACAAACAGATTTGGTACTTACATCTACATAAAGTGTGAAGTACCCATCAGAACCATCCTGTCCCGTGATCACCCCGTGCCTTCGGTTCACGCCAGAAATCACTGCACCCTGAAATTCCACTGGAGCCACGATCTCCACACTCATCACAGGCTCCAGAATTTTCAGATTGCCATTCTCCAGAGCTGAACCACAGAAAGAATAGTGTAAAAAAAGTGATCTCTGGTGCAAAATCTGATAACAAGCTGATAAATCCCCCGAAAGTGATGTAATTCCATTTAGGACTAGGTACTTTTGCAAAAATAAAAATCAACTGGCGACCTGTCCAGAATGCTGGAGACCCCCGTGCACCATCAGACTCCCAAAAGGGAATAATAAGCAGGTTAGAAGATGGATGAATGATATAGAGCAAGTTTTTTTTTCTTAATGAAGGGTTTGAGGATAAAGTAGCCAAAAGGCACCAATATCTTGATTAAAAATAAACACCTAAAATTTATAAAAAAAATTGGTTGGTGACTGCTGTCTATTATTCGCACGGAAGAGTAAAAACGACATAAGGATGTGTTCCGAATCAGTTGCCCTCCATCACCAATTTTGTTATCTCTTTAGAACAAGTGGAACACTCAGTCAAACACTTACCCTGTTTCACTGCGCCCTCGCCTGCACGGATGAAGGAGATTTCATTCGAGTCAACCATGTGATGTGCCCCGTCCTGTAGCACGAATCGAACCCCTGAGATCTTGTGTCCAATCAGAGGCCCCTTCTCACATGCCTCCATAAAACCCTGCAAGAGACATGGACACCATACATCAGCGACAACAGGGTACAAAACACTGATTTGCAGCATTGTATAAAAGCCAGGAAAGCTTTAAAAATGACACTTTAAAAAAAAGAAAAGAAAATCCTTTCATCATATTAAACAATTTAACTGACATTCACACCATGTTATTTGATTAAATTAGCTGAATTCCACTAATGAGTGATTTACCTTTCAAGATTGTTTTATTTAAAGTATTTTATTAAAACGTTCTTCAAATTGGATTTAAATACACAATTCTTCAGCTATTTTTTTACTAGGGGTGTAACGGTTCACGGTATGTATTGAACCGTTTCGGTACGGCCTGTTCGGTTCGGGACACTTGCGTACCGTTTCGGTATTCGGTATTTTTATTAAATGATATAAATGTATTATCAGCGCGATATTAAGTGCAGCGCAACAATGTTCCTAGGCGAGTTTCCGCACGGACGCTATTGACTGACGAGCACGAGCGCGAGTAGGAAAATGGAATCATATCAAAAGCGAAAGAGAAGCCAGAGCTTGAAGACCCTCTCACTTCACTACGGTCTCGTGTTTGAGAACACTTTGGCTTCTCTGTTAAAATACATAACGGGGATAGACGAGTGGATAAATTTAAAGTTGTATGCCGACATTGTTCCACGGAGATCGGGCAGGCAACACATCTAACATTTTCTGCTGGAGATATTGTCACTGCAACCAGATCTGTGCTCTCTTCAGAAAATGTGGATAGGTAATCTATCCTATCCTAACTAGTTGCAGTATTTCATTTTTTATTTAAAAAAATGTGTTTTTCTTAATAAAGAGTGCAATTTATTTAAAATATCACCCAAATGTGTCACTTTTATTTATTTTATGCAAGAATTCTACTGTGTATTGGCAGCTTTTCAAAATAAAGATTATGTAAGTTCTTATTGTTTTGTACCGAACCGAATGAACCGAACCGAGCTCTCCAAGACACTGTACCGAACCGAATACGATTTTAGCGTACTGTTACACCCCTATTTTTTACCCCTTGTTTCATTATATACCCATGGAACCTTTAGTCAGCCCCCAAGCTTCTGGACTCAGAATGTAATAGCACAATGCTTTCCAATAATGAAGACCTTTTTAATTAAGCTACCATTTTCATTTAGAGTGTCTGTGTACTTTTTTCTTCTATTCTGCCAATATGTCTTGAAAGACATCTACAGTTGTTTTATATTTAACATATTTAATAAATCTGAGATTTTTATGACATCATACCTTCTCAATGGCAGGAATAAAATGTTTTGGGATGTTGGTGCCCACAGTCTCGTCAACGAACTCAGTTTTGAAGTAGTTTTCATGTTCGAGAGGCTCCAAGACACCGATGACCTTTCCATACTGACCTGAGCCTCCAGATTGTTTTTTATGAGTGAAGTCAAACCTGTAATGGCAACATTTTCTTAATTAGTTTGTTTATTGTTTAACATAAATCCTAAAAGACCATCATGTAACAGATTAAATTGCAATTAGATTTGCTCCGATCACTTAAACATCACAGCTGTTACAGTTTTGAGAAATGCTGTTACTGAATCCAGGTTGTTTGCCTCTTTAAGAGGGCGGGGCTAATGCACAGAACAGGAAGAGGTGCACGTTGTTCCATTGTGACTGCAGTAAAACCAGCTGTTACTAGGAACTTAATCCAAAGGATTTACACATCTTTTCCCCTCCAGTTGGTTGTTTTTTTCAGCTCTTCAACCACAAGGAAACAGAGGAATTATTATCTTTTACTTTTGCAAGCAAAGGTCAATATTACGTCATCTTCTAATTGTGAGTGCTAGAAGGTACAGCAAATGTTTGTTGCAGTTGATCTGTCTGTAGCAGCTAAATCTGAATGCCTCTACAGCTCTGCTTTTTGCATCTTTTTCGTCTTGTTGTCTGGTTTTAATTCACTCTAAGGCTCAAAGTCCAGGGTCCAACCCTTTGCACAAAATGACTCACTGCTTAAAACTCTCAGTCTTTGTGTTGAACATTTATGAATCACTCTGTGTTTGAATCACTATTTGACTACTTTATCTTGCCACTCTTTGTTTCATTCAGTCTTTTTGTTTAAATAACAATATTGATTTAATTCTTTGTGTTTGACTTGTATGAATCTAATAGTCTTTAAAGCTCTCTGTCTATTACTGTTTAGCACCTGTTACTGTGAGTGAAACACTGAATCTTTAATTCGACACTGGGAACCTGTGTCCAGCCTCAGAATGTTCACCTGAGCTTCCAATACTTTGTGTTGGACAATATAAATCTCTGTGTTCTACTTGTGCGAATCTTTGGCTGAATTTGTATCCATGTTTGAGATGTCCTTTCTTGAAAGTGACTTAATTTAAAATCACTGTTTGAAATGGAACAGGAAATGGAGCTGGTGCCCATACATTTCCCTGCACGACGAGCGGCAAAGGTGGCACTGCATCACCTGAACACACTCCATGGGTCTCCATTCAATGTTTTTGGATTACAAGAGGTGCACAAAGCCACGATGGAGGTCAGTGAGTTTGAAAGAGAGAGAGAGAGAGAGAGAGAGAGAGAGAGAGAGAGAGAGAGAGAGAAAATGTACACATGTGAGAGAAGATCACAGTGTTTGGAATCTCTGTTCTCTACAGGAAATAGATTCAGGCAGAAGGAAGTACAGTCTGGACCTGTCAGTCATCGAGTGGGCAAGCTCGGTATGATACACACCATTTTTACTGCATAACGAACATTAAGAGGTCAAGGCGAAATGTTTTTGTTTAAAGTAACATTATTTTAATATGCATTTAGACAACAGTAGAAGAGGGGCTGTTAAAAATGTGAGAAATTCCTCCATTTGTCCTCCTTTCTATATAGAAAACTAGAACTGTAGCTAGATGCGGCATGGTCTGTGCATGGCTTACGAACTGACTATCAATCTCTTTTTTTCTCTAAAATGTCTGCATGTTTATGGAAGCCCATTTCAGTCAGGTTAAAAATTAACAATGGCTCAAAAAGTCAAAATTTAGACTTGTATCTATACTTCCATGGAGTGTCCTCGAGTTTCAAATAATGTGTATGAAATAAAATGGTTTATCAAGGGACATTACAACCTTTTAACCCTTCTCATAGTTTTCTAATGTTTAATATTTTCAATCATTCTCTGGGTTATGGTCCTTTTAGCATTAGTTTAGTGTAGATAATTTAATCGATCTAGACCAGTTTTCAGAGGTTTTTACTATTAACATCATATATTCCCTATAGAATATGGAAGTTTGTCCATCACTGTTATGTAGGCCACTTTATATTGAAGCATTGTTAAATGGAACTGCATTTATTGTGTCCCCCAAGTTAGCCATAAGTAAAAAGCCACGTTGTCGCATTATAATGCAAAACTTGTCTGAAATTTCCTCGAAAATCTTGAAGTGCTACTGACACCGAAACGTGACGAGCTAGGTTTTGCTCATAAAATTTGTATGGCTTTGTAATGAGCAAAACAACTTTTAAAGACTGTTCCGATGTCTTTGGTGAATCTGCAGATCAAAGAAAAATGTGTAATTTGAATTTTAAATATGTTTTAAATGCTTCTGCGTTTGATCTGTTCCTGTGCTTTGCGGAGCAAATATCAACCCTTCTAATATTTCAAGTCAATGCAAAATGTAACTTTAAAATGCTATTAAAACATTACTGTACGTCATGCTTGTGTTAATGTCTATTACGGTTTTGCCAGAATTCAGTGTTTCGCTGCTTGGCGCTGGTGACATTCAGTTTAGATCTGAAAACTCCTCCAGATGTTCAGATCGACTGTGCAGAACTCCAGCAGACAATGCTCTCGCTGCAGAAAGATGAAGAGTGCTTCTTCAACAAATATCTCAAATCTGACAGCCTGGTCTCAGCTCAGAACATCCCAGGTAAAAAAAAAAACGCACAAAGAAAAGCAAAATGAAAACTAACAGAGAAAAAAATGTAATAAATATTGAGTGGTTACTTCAATGATAAATTACACTGATTAGTAACACAGTGAAGTTTCCTTTTGTGTTTATATTACTTGTTTTTGTGATCAATAAACTATAATAAATATGGCTTTCAAGCCAACAGTTAAATTGGAGGATATTGATGGTTTATTGCAGGTATGTTGTTTACATAAGAAAATCAGTTTTTTTTTAAATATGTATTTACATTAACAATTACATCACATTTTTAAATAGTATTTTTTTTAATATATTTATTTACATTGACACCACTAATACAAATGTGTTGTGGTTATAGTTGTAATGTTATCTTGGGTTTCATCTGCCCCTAAAATGCACCATTTCAAATTCATGTAATAATTAAAATCAACATAAAATTTTTAACCACTAAATAATATAGTTTTCTGATTTATCTAGTGATTTGTGTGTTGGGCCTATTGAACCAATTCTTAAACAAAAGGAGCTCTGATCGCTCGTAACTAACAGAAGAGTCGGCTGGCTCTGTCTCTCAGTGTCCCCCTGTGTGTTTGTGTGTGTTCAGACAGTCAGGGGAACATGAGTGAAGAGATGAAACCATTCTGGCACCTGGCGGCAGTGGCCTCGTCCTTCATCATGCTCAAAGAGTCCAGCGAGAACACAGAGTTCAACATGGCACAGGTGGCAAGCCTCAACCAACAGGTAACAATGGTGGCTAATGCAGTGTACTTACTCTCTTGTTAGGGTATGAAATGGCTCACAAAAGCAAGAGTTGGGGGTCCTGAACTGATTTTTCTTTATAGAGGGTCAGTAGAAATACTACATGATAAAACTGTCACATCCTCTGTGGAGGGTGCTACTTTGGACTATTCTGAAAAGTCATGGTGTCAATAGTAAGGAAATGATCTGATTAAGTTATGAGGAAATGATCTGATTAAGTTATGGGGCAATGATCAGTCTAAAAGATTAAATGATAAACAAGTGCAAAGCCCTCTCTTTATCAAACAACCTGCGTAGCAAAGGACCAAATGTACAAACAAAACCAAAAAGAAGCTCTATCTTCATCACCAGTCACTTTCTGTTAAAATAAAATGTGTTCTCCCTCAGGAGTCTAGAGAGAAGAAGCTGATGTTGAAGTATCACATTCTTCTTCATGACTTCGTCTCGCAGGTATTTGAAAAGCACATTTTCCCTGTCTGTCACTGGGAGCCACATTAATTTATGTCAAACTCTACAACTGGGACTGTAATATTTCAAATGGTTCAGGCAAAAAAGCAGCCACGTTTTGAATGATCTGCTACTCTTGTGTGCTTAGGAGATCCTCCACTGGCAGCTCTTGTGCTCCTGGGCTCCAGGTCAGGGTGTTCAGATACTGGAGGCTCAATTTGTGCCGAAATGCCCTCACACCAATGAATCAGCTGACAATACAGCGGCAGACTGAACTGAAAAGATCTTATCCAGAACAAAGAATTTACTTTCATGTGATTAAATGTATTAGTCTTACATTTCTGAGTTTGTGCACATTATTTTGTGAGCATGCATACAATATTATATAGTCCAAAAAGACCAAGCTTGCTTTTAGATGTGTCATTTCAGAAATTATCCATGTTGTTGTCCATAACCCAATACTTAATAATAATGTGTAGTGTGTGTGTGTGTACTCACGGTACAGGGTTGGACAGCGTCTCCCTGAAAGCTACTTTCGGTTTGCCCAACACACACGGGCAGTTATATTCTCTTTCCATCCTCTGAAATGTCACAAACCAACCAAGTTAGACACATCAAAGCACTGTTGGTCAAACGTTTAGGCATCAAGTGATTCTCAAAGTTTGTAAAGTATTTATTTAGAGAACCTTATCCTTACCTGTGAGTAGATATCGAGGTGAAGCTCTCCCATGCCAGAAATGATGGTCTCTCTACTTTCTGTGTCGTAGTATACTCTGAACGTGGGATCTTCTCTGGTGAACCGATTGATTGCCTTTGCAAGCTTGTCTGTGTCATTCTGAAGGACAGGATAGAGTCTTTTATTCTTTTACTGAGCTATAGGGATCGGTCACTCAATGAACAATAAATCTTTTGTCTGATTCACTGACTGGCCAATTCATGCAGCTCTGTAAGAATCTGATTGACTGAACAATTCGTGTAGCTTAAAGACTCTGATTCAGAAACCGATTCATGCAGCTCTGAGAGAATCTGACTCATTGATCAAGTCATACAGCTGTGAAAGAATGTGATTCATTGACTGAATCATACAGCTGTGAGAATCTGATTCACTGACTGATTCATGTAGCTCAGAGAGAGCCTGACTCATTGACTGATTCATTCAGCTGTGAAAGAATCTTATTCACTGACTGATTCATGCAGCGCTGAGAATATCACTCATTGGTCAATTCATACAGCTGAAATAAAATCTTATTCATTGACTGATTCAAACAGCTCTGAGAAAATCTGATTCACTAATTGATTCATAGAGTTCTGAAAGATTCTGACTCATTGATCAATTTATACAGCTGTTAAAGGATCTGACTCATCAACCAATTTATACTGCTTTGAAAGAACTTGATTCGTTGACCAATTCACACAGCTAAAGAATCTGACTCATTGATCGATTCATGGAGCTGTGAGAATCTGATTAACTGACTGATTCATGCAGCTATGAAAGAATCTGAATCATTAACTGATTCATACAGCTGTGAGAGAATCTGATTCACTGACTGATTCATGCAGCTGTGAAAGAATCTGACTCATTAATCGATTCATATAGCTGATAGATTCTGATACATTGCAGATTCATACAGGTGTGAAAGAATCTGATTCACAGACTGATTCATGCAACTCAAAGAATTGGATTCACTGACCAATTCATAGAGCTGTGAGAGAACCTGATTCATGGAGCTCTGAAAGGACCTGATTCACTAGCTGATTCGTGCAGCCCAGAGAATCTAATTCAAAATATGATTCTGTGATTGATGCATCTATTTATGAGAGAATCTGATTCATGAATTGATACGTGCATCTCTGAATCTGATTCAATAATTCATACGGCTGAGAATATGATTAATGAATCAAGGCGTCCAAAATTTGATTGACATATTAATACATGTATCATGGTAAAAATATAGTTCACAGATTCATACATGTCTGAATTTGATTCATGGATTGTTGCATCCATTTTGAAGAAAATTTGATTCAGTAAATGATTCATCCTACTCTGACTGACTGATCGAATTCTAACTGCTAAATTCGTATACCTTGTTGGCAACTCGAAGGGACATTGAGATTACAGGCTCAGGAACATGAATGGATTCCTATGAAGAAAAAAAAATCATTACTATTAGAATCCCAAAATGCAATATTATAGACTCATGGACGAAAGCGGCATAAGTGTTGAAAGTGTATTCATGTACCATGGAAATGTTGGAATTATTTTGGGCAGTGAATGTGTCTCCACTGGCACAATCAATGCCAAACAGAGCACAAATATCTCCAGCAAACACAATGTCCACATCCTGGAAAAAGAGATAAAGTTAATGTGTTTTTGTAGGTCTAAGCACCTTAAACATTTAACTTTAAAACAGTCAGCGACTAACAATTATCTGTATGTTGCATCCCAGTTAAAATGAACATGAAGACCATGTTTTGTAAGTGGATTATGATTATTAAAAAAAGTCATAATGCTGACCAACAAGCTGTAAACAATTGAGTTTGATTAACCGTTTACCTCCATCTGGTCAGAGTGTAGCCTCACTAGGCGCTGAACTCTAATTCGTTTGGATGTGCGAGTGTTATAGATGTATTCACTCTTCCTTAAACACCCCTGATAGACACGCACATAGGTCAGTTGCCCAAAACGTCCCGCCTGCAAACACAAATATACATTTAACACCAGATAATAGTCCAATTGCCCAACACAAAGAGCTTCCGGGTTTCACCTCTAGCTTGAAGGCCAAACCAACAAATGGTTTCGTGTCATTTCTTGTTGGGTCCATCAAGATCTTTGTGCTTTCATCACCTCTGGAAAGCACACAAGGCATAAATATTGTCACAACCTAACGATTGTAAACTTTATATGTACAAAAAGTAATCAAAATCAACCTGCCCATCTAATCTAAACCTTCACAGACAATAAAGTAAACAACCTCCTTCACACCCCCTACATTCCCAAACAAACCTCAAGGAAACAAACTCCCAAAATAAAATGCATATAAATTCTTTTTTAAACAAGTCATGCCATTCTGAATTAACTTAACTGCAACAACCACCCCCAACGCAACACTAGTTAACAGAGCGATACAATCCAATCAACATAAATTATTCTTAGTAATAGGGATGCACCGAAATAAAAATTCTGGGCCGAAAACGAAACCGAAATAATTGGATGCTTCTTCTTTTCCTTTCGGCTGTTCCCAGTTTAGGGGTCGCCACAGCGAATCATCCTTTTCCACCTAACTCTGTCCTCAGTATCCTCTACTCTTGCACCAACTACCTTCATGTCCTCTTTCAGTACATCCATATATCTCGTCTTTGGTCTTCCTCTTGACCTCTTGATGGCATCTCCATCTCCAACATCCTTCTACCAATATAACCACTATCCCTCCTCTGCACATGTCCAAACCATCTCAACCTGGCCTCTCTGACTTTGTCTCCAAAACAACCAACCTGAGCTGTCCCTCTGATGTGCTCATTCCTAATCTTGTCCATCCTCGTCACTCCTAAACTGAACCTCAACATCCTCATCTCTGCTACTTCCATCTCTGCCTCTTGTCTCTTCCTCACTGCCACAGTCTCCAACCCATACATCATAGCTGGTCTCACTACTGTTCTGTACACCTTCCTTTGATTCTAGCTGACACTCTTTTGTCACACAACACCCCTGACACTTTTCTCCACCCACTCCAACCTGCCTGCACTCGTCTCTTCACCTCTTTTCCCCACTCCCCGTCACACTGGACTGTTGACCCCAAATACCTAAACTCCTGCACCTTCTTGACCTCAGCCCCCTGTAACCTCACTGTTCTATTTCCCTCCCTCTCATTCAAACACATGTATTCTGTCTTGCTGCGACTGACTTCATTCCTCTTCTTTCTAGAGCTGACCTCCAACTTTCCAGGTTTTCCTCCACCTGCTCTCTGCTTTCACTACAAATCACAATGTCATCTGCAAACATCATTGTCCATGGAGATTCCTGTCTGACCTCATCTGTCAACCTGTCCATCACCATAGCAAATAAGAAGGGACTCAAACCTACAGCACATCTCACTGCTGTCTTACTTCTCTCATACATATCCTGAACTATTCTGACGTACTTCTCTGCCACTCCTGACCTCCTCATACAGGACCATAGCTCCTCTCTCGGCACCCTGTCATACGCTTTTTCTAAATCCACAAAGACGCAGTGCAGCTCCTTCTGACCATCTCTGTACTTCTCCATTAACAATCTCAGAGCAAAAATTGCATCAGTAGTGCTCTTCCTGGGCATGAAGCCATACTGCTGCTCACAAATATCCACTTCCTTTCTTAGCCTAGCTTCCACTACTCTTTCCCAAAGTTTCATTGTGTGGCTCATCAACTTTATGCCTCTGTAGTTGTTACAACTCTGCACATCACCCTTGTTCTTAAAGATTGGTACTAGGACACCTCTCCTCCATTCCTCAGGCATCTTCTCACTCTCTAAAATCCTGTTGAATAACCTAGACAGGAACTCCACTGCTGTCTCTCCTAGACACTTCCACACCTCCCCTGGCATGTCATCTGGACCAACAGCCTTTCCACTCTTCATTCTCCCCAGGGCCTTCCTCACCTCATCCTTTTTAATCTTTTCAACTTCCTGCTCTACAATATTCACCTCTCCCTCCCTTCTTTCCCTTTCATTCTCCTCATTCAT
>SRMA01027196.1:465625-647585 GCA_007224835.1 Danionella cerebrum | reverse complement strand
TTGGTTGTTTTTTTCAGCTCTTCAACCACAAGGAAACAGAGGAATTATTATCTTTTACTTTTGCAAGCAAAGGTCAATATTACGTCATCTTCTAATTGTGAGTGCTAGAAGGTACAGCAAATGTTTGTTGCAGTTGATCTGTCTGTAGCAGCTAAATCTGAATGCCTCTACAGCTCTGCTTTTTGCATCTTTTTCGTCTTGTTGTCTGGTTTTAATTCACTCTAAGGCTCAAAGTCCAGGGTCCCACCCATTGCACAAAATGACTCACTGCTTAAAACTCTGTCTTTGTGTTGAACATTTATGAATCACTCTGTGTTTGAATCACTATTTGACTACTTTATCTTGCCACTCTTTGTTTCATTCAGTCTTTTTGTTTAAATAACAATATTGATTTAATTCTTTGTGTTTGACTTGTATGAATCTAATAGTCTTTAAAGCTCTCTGTCTATTACTGTTTAGCACCTGTTACTGTGAGTGAAACACTGAATCTTTAATTCGACACTGGGAACCTGTGTCCAGCCTCAGAATGTTCACCTGAGCTTCCAATACTTTGTGTTGGACAATATAAATCTCTGTGTTCTACTTGTGCGAATCTTTGGCTGAATTTGTATCCATGTTTGAGATGTCCTTTCTTGAAAGTGACTTAATTTAAAATCACTGTTTGAAATGGAAAAGGAAATGGAGCTGGTGCCCATACATTTCCCTGCACGACGAGCGGCAAAGGTGGCACTGCATCACCTGAACACACTCCATGGGTCTCCATTCAATGTTTTTGGATTACAAGAGGTGCACAAAGCCACGATGGAGGTCAGTGAGTTTGAAAAAGAGAGAGAGAGAGAGAGAGAGAGAGAGAGAGAAAATGTACACATGTGAGAGAAGATCACAGTGTTTGCAATCTCTGTTCTCTACAGGAAATAGATTCAGGCAGAAGGAAGTACAGTCTGGACCTGTCAGTCATCGAGTGGGCAAGCTCGGTATGATTCACACCATTTTCACTGCATAACGAACATTAAGAGGTCAAGGCGAAATGTTTTTGTTTAAAGTAACATTATTTTAATATGCATTTAGACAACAGTAGAAGAGGGGCTGTTAAAAATGTGAGAAATTCCTCCATTTGTCCTCCTTTCTATATAGAAAACTAGAACTGTAGCTAGATGCGGCATGGTCTGTGCATGGCTTACGAACTGACTATCAATCTCTTTTTTTTCTCAAAAATGTTTGCATGTTTATGGAAGCCCATTTCAGTCAGGAAAAAATTAACAATGGCTCAAAAAGTCAAAATTTAGACTTGTATCTATACTTCCATGGAGTGTCCTCGAGTTTCAAATAATGTGTATGAAATAAAATGGTTTATCAAGGGACATTACAACTTTTTAACCCTTCTCATAGTTTTCTAATGTTTAATATTTTCAATCATTCTCTGGGTTATGGTCCTTTTAGCATTAGTTTAGTGTAGATAATTTAATCGATCTAGACCAGTTTTCAGAGGTTTTCACTATTAACATCATATATTCCCTATAGAATATGGAAGTTTGTCCATCACTGTTATGTAGGCCACTTTATATTGAAGCATTGTTAAATGGAACTGCATTTATTGTGTCCCCCAAGTTAGCCATAAGTAAAAAGCCACGTTGTCGCATTATAATGCAAAACTTGTCTGAAATTTCCTCGAAAATCTTGAAGTGCTACTGACACCGAAACGTGACGAGCTAGGTTTTGCTCATAAAATTTGTATGGCTTTGTAATGAGCAAAACAACTTTTAAAGACTGTTCCGATGTCTTTGGTGAATCTGCAGATCAAAGAAAAATGTGCAATTTGAATTTTAAATATGTTTTAAATGCTTCTGCGTTTGATCTGTTCCTGTGCTTTGCGGAGCAAATATCAACCCTTCTAATATTTCAAGTCAATGCAAAATGTAACTTTAAAATGCTATTAAAACATTACTGTACGTCATGCTTGTGTTAATGTCTATTACGGTTTTGCCAGAATTCAGTGTTTCGCTGCTTGGCGCTGGTGACATTCAGTTTAGATCTGAAAACTCCTCCAGATGTTCAGATCGACTGTGCAGAACTCCAGCAGACAATGCTCTCGCTGCAGAAAGATGAAGAGTGCTTCTTCAACAAATATCTCAAATCTGACAGCCTGGTCTCAGCTCAGAACATCCCAGGTAAAAAAAAACGCACAAAGAAAAGTAAAATGAAAACTAACAGAGAAAAAAATGTAATAAATATTGAGTGGTTACTTCAATGATAAATTACACTGATTAGTAACACAGTGAAGTTTCCTTTTGTGTTTATATTACTTGTTTTTGTGATCAATAAACTATAATAAATATGGCTTTCAAGCCAACAGTTAAATTGGAGGATATTGATGGTTTATTGCAGGTATGTTGTTTACATAAGAAAATCAGTTTTTTTTAAAAATATATATTTACATTAACTTTTTACATCATATTTTTAAATAGTATTTTTTTTTATATATTTATTTACATTGACACCACTAATACAAATGTGTTGTGGTTATAGTTGTAATGTTATCTTGGGTTTCATCTGCCCCTAAAATGCACCATTTCAAATTCATGTAATAATTAAAATCAACACAAAATTTTTAACCACTAAATAATATAGTTTTCTGATTTATCTAGTGATTTGTGTGTTGGGCCTATTGAACCAATTCTTAAACAAAACAAGCTCTGATCGCTCGTAACTAACAGAAGAGTCGGCTGGCTCTGTCTCTCAGTGTCCCCCTGTGTGTTTGTGTGTGTTCAGACAGTCAGGGGAACATGAGTGAAGAGATGAAACCATTCTGGCACCTGGCGGCAGTGGCCTCGTCCTTCATCATGCTCAAAGAGTCCAGCGAGAACACAGAGTTCAACATGGCACAGGTGGCAAGCCTCAACCAACAGGTAACAATGGTGGCTAATGCAGTGTACTTACTCTCTTGTTAGGGTATGAAATGGCTCACAAAGCAAGAGTTGGGGTCCTGAACTGATTTTTCTTTATAGAGGGTCAGTAGAAATACTACATGATAAAACTGTCTACATGATTTTTAAACTGTCACATCCTCTGTGGAGGGTGCTACTTTGGACTATTCTGAAAAGTCATGGTGTCAATAGTAAGGAAATGATCTGATTAAGTTATGGGGCAATGATCAGTCTAAAAGATTAAATGATAAACAAGTGCAAAGCCCTCTCTTTATCAAACAACCTGCGTAGCAAAGGACCAAATGTACAAACAAAACCAAAAAGAAGCTCTATCTTCATCACCAGTCACTTTCTGTTAAAATAAAATGTGTTCTCCCTCAGGAGTCTAGAGAGAAGAAGCTGATGTTGAAGTATCACATTCTTCTTCATGACTTCGTCTCGCAGGTATTTGAAAAGCACATTTTCCCTGTCTGTCACTGGGAGCCACATTAATTTATGTCAAACTCTACAACTGGGATTGTAATATTTCAAATAGTTCAGGCAAAAAAGCAGCCACGTTTTGAATGATCTGCTACTCTTGTGTGCTTAGGAGATCCTCCACTGGCAGCTCTTGTGCTCCTGGGCTCCAGGTCAGGGTGTTGAGATACTGGAGGCTCAATTTGTGCCGAAATGCCCTCACACCAATGAATCAGCTGACAATACAGCGGCAGACTGAACTGAAAAGATCTTATCCAGAACAAAGGATTTACTTTCATGTGATTAAATGTATTAGTCTTACATTTCTGAGTTTGTGCACATTATTTTGTGAGCATGCATACAATATTATATAGTCCAAAAAGACCAAGCTTGCTTTTAGATGTGTCATTTCAGAAATTATCCATGTTGTTGTCCATAACCCAATACTTAATAATAATGTGTAGTGTGTGTGTGTGTACTCACGGTACAGGGTTGGACAGCGTCTCTCTGAAAGCTACTTTCGGTTTGCCCAACACACACGGGCAGTTATATTCTCTTTCCATCCTCTGAAATGTCACAAACCAACCAAGTTAGACACATCAAAGCACTGTTGGTCAAACGTTTAGGCATCAAGTGATTCTCAAAGTTTGTAAAGTATTTATTTAGAGAACCTTATCCTTACCTGTGAGTAGATATCGAGGTGAAGCTCTCCCATGCCAGAAATGATGGTCTCTCTACTTTCTGTGTCGTAGTATACTCTGAACGTGGGATCTTCTCTGGTGAACCGATTGATTGCCTTTGCAAGCTTGTCTGTGTCATTCTGAAGGACAGGATAGAGTCTTTTATTCTTTTACTGAGCTATAGGGATCGGTCACTCAATGAACAATAAATCTTTTGTCTGATTCACTGACTGGCCAATTCATGCAGCTCTGAAAGAATCTGATTGACTGAACAATTCGTGTAGCTTAAAGACTCTGATTCAGAAACCGATTCATGCAGCTCTGAGAGAATCTGACTCATTGATCAAGTCATACAGCTGTGAAAGAATGTGATTCATTGACTGAATCATACAGCTGTGAGAATCTGATTCACTGACTGATTCATGTAGCTCAGAGAGAGCCTGACTCATTGACTGATTCATTCAGCTGTGAAAGAATCTTATTCACTGACTGATTCATGCAGCGCTGAGAATATCACTCATTGGTCAATTCATACAGCTGAAATAAAGTCTTATTCATTGACTGATTCAAACAGCTCTGAGAAAATCTGATTCACTAATTGATTCATAGAGTTCTGAAAGATTCTGACTCATTGATCAATTTATACAGCTGTTAAAGGATCTGACTCATCAACCAATTTATACTGCTTTGAAAGAACTTGATTCGTTGACCGATTCACACAGCTAAAGAATCTGACTCATTGATCGATTCATGGAGCTGTGAGAATCTGATTGACTGACTGATTCATGCAGCTATGAAAGAATCTGAATCATTAACTGATTCATACAGCTGTGAGAGAATCTGATTCACTGACTGATTCATGCAGCTGTGAAAGAATCTGACTCATTAATCGATTCATATAGCTGATAGATTCTGATACATTGCAGATTCATACAGGTGTGAAAGAATCTGATTCACAGACTGATTCATGCAACTCAAAGAATTGGATTCACTGACCAATTCATAGAGCTGTGAGAGAACCTGATTCATGGAGCTCTGAAAGGACCTGATTCACTAGCTGATTCGTGCAGCCCAGAGAATCTAATTCAAAATATGATTCTGTGATTGATGCATCTATTTATGAGAGAATCTGATTCATGAATTGATACGTGCATCTCTGAATCTGATTCAATAATTCATACGGCTGAGAATATGATTAATGAATCAAGGCGTCCAAAATTTGATTGACATATTAATACATGTATCATGGTAAAAATATAGTTCACAGATTCATACATGTCTGAATTTGATTCATGGATTGTTGCATCCATATTGAAGAAAATTTGATTCAGTAAATGATTCATCCTACTCTGACTGACTGATCGAATTCTAACTGCTAAATTCGTATACCTTGTTGGCAACTCGAAGGGACATTGAGATTACAGGCTCAGGAACATGAATGGATTCCTATGAAGAAAAAAAAAATCATTACTATTAGAATCCCAAAATGCAATATTATAGACTCATGGACGAAAGCGGCATAAGTGTTGAAAGTGTATTCATGTACCATGGAAATGTTGGAATTATTTTGGGCAGTGAATGTGTCTCCACTGGCACAATCAATGCCAAACAGAGCACAAATATCTCCAGCAAACACAATGTCCACATCCTGGAAAAAGAGATAAAGTTAATGTGTTTTTGTAGGTCTAAGCACCTTAAACATTTAACTTTAAAACAGTCAGCGACTAACAATTATCTGTATGTTGCATCCCAGTTAAAATGAACATGAAGACCATGTTTTGTAAGTGGATTATGATTATTAAAAAAAGTCATAATGCTGACCAACAAGCTGTAAACAATTGAGTTTGATTAACCGTTTACCTCCATCTGGTCAGAGTGTAGCCTCACTAGGCGCTGAACTCTAATTCGTTTGGATGTGCGAGTGTTATAGATGTATTCACTCTTCCTTAAACACCCCTGATAGACACGCACATAGGTCAGTTGCCCAAAACGTCCCGCCTGCAAACACAAATATACATTTAACACCAGACAATAGTCCAATTGCCCAACACAAAGAGCTTCCGGGTTTCACCTCTAGCTTGAAGGCCAAACCAACAAATGGTTTCGTGTCATTTCTTGTTGGGTCCATCAAGATCTTTGTGCTTTCATCACCTCTGGAAAGCACACAAGGCATAAATATTGTCACAACCTAACGATTGTAAACTTTATATGTACAAAAATTAATCAAAATCAACCTGCCCATCGAATCTAAACCTTCACAGACAATAAAGTAAACAACCTTCTTCACACCCCCTACATTCCCAAACAAACCTCAAGGAAACAAACTCCCAAAATAAAATGCATATAAATTCTTTTTTAAACAAGTCATGCCATTCTGAATTAACTTAACTGCAACAACCACCCCCAATGCAACACTAGTTAACAGAGCGATACAATCCAATCAACATAAATTATTCTTAGTAATAGGGATGCACCGGAATAAAAATTCTGGGCCGAAAACGAAACCGAAATATTTGGATGCACTTATTTTTGTTTGTATTAAAAAAAACTACAGATTAAACTTTTGCTGTCCTCATCTGAAACTTTGAAGTGCTTCCAAACCGCAGACATACTCAATGTTTGATGCATAACAAGACGGGAGGATGGGAGAAGCGTGGCGACAATTTTGGCTTTTATTTTTGCCGCTTTACATTTCGGCCGAAAAGATAATGCTATTGCGGCCAAAAATATTCAGCGGTGAAATCTCTACTTAGTAATACCTATGGAAACCAATAAAACATTAAAAGTGGTAAAACGAATAACTGATGTGGATTGTCAACTAACATTTGGAATGTCAAACCAAACAAATAAACCACAAAATCAGAGAATAATCTGTATTTAAGGGGTAATATTATGGAATTTTTTAAGCAATTATAATAAATATTTGAGCCTTTTGTACTGTCACTGTTAGTTACTTTCTAAATGCAATATTAATCGTAAAAGTCTTCAAGGTGAATCACCTCATATTTTTAACCTCTACAAAACTCCCCGTTTACCCCGGCTTCTCCCACAGCCATGCTTTCACCACACCACCCAACAACACAAACCAGTAGACACCAATCCACTATTACAAATACAAACCACAACAATCGACCAAAGCTATACAACCCACATAAAAAAATCCATAACCATCAAACTGACATTAAAAGTGCAAACACAAATACAAAGCAACTGGTCATAACTGAAAGAAACAGATAATAACCGACCAAGAACAACAGACAACTCCCAACCAAGGAAAACCAAATAAACAACCATCCCATCAACCATTAGACAATAATCAAACACAATGTAGGCAGACACACCAAACCCAATATAATCAAAGAATAACCATCAAAGCAGTTCAACCCATCCAAAACTACCATATGCCACCTGCCAATGCAAGAAGACACATACCAATTATAATCAAGAGTAACCCAAAATAGATTAACTTTCCCATAACTCACTCTTGGTTGAAGATGGCATAATTCTGCACCTCTGTGGGATTTGGCAAATACTCCAGCACTGCATCGAGCAGTGGCTGAACTCCTTTATTCTTCAGAGCGCTGCCCACCAGTACCGGGGTGAATGTCCGGCAGATCGTAGTTCTGTGCACTGCTGCCTAAAAACATGTGCAAATGGTTGAACAACCTTCTCAGATCTAAATTCACCCTTTTAAAATGGGCCATTCAGGAACATTCAGAGCACATTGTGTATCTGAAATGTGTTTTTGGGCGAAAGACCTTGAGATCCTCCACGGTAGGCTGTCTCTCTTCCAAGAACATGTCTGCAAGTGTGTCATCAGCATTGGACAAACACTCCACCAGCTCTTGTCTGCGATCAGTTGCCTCTGCTCGCATCTCCGGAGGGATATCAGTATAACAAACTTCATCCCTGGATCATGAGACACATGATAGTATTGGTACTTCATGATATATTGTTCATGAAACTGCGCAGATGCTAGAGACATCAAAGACATTCTTCAAATAAAACAGCCAAAGTATGATACAAGGTTGTTATGTACATATAGAGTCTGGGTAACTTTAGGGACTAAAGCAACAGCTATTTTAAATCATTTAGAAACAATACCATGTTAATAATTTAATAAAGCTTGTATTGGTTTTATATAGTTCTTTCCAACAACTTACAAAAGTAATGCTTAAGAGGCGTCCAAGATCAATCACGTTTTAGTTGAAATCAACATCAACAACATATTTGGTTTCACAATCACTAATCATGTGTGATTGAATACGATTTATGCAAATCAAAAAGCAATTCTCATGCAGTAGACAAAAAACAAACAAATGCATTAGATGCCTTTCCAAAGTACTTTATCTGAACTAGTTCAAGTTCAAGTTCGTTTAATTTATATAGCGCTTTTCACAACAGACATTGTCTCAAAGCAGCTTTACAGTAAACCAACAAGTTTAAACTCAACGAAATCTAACGAAAACCTCTTTACCCATAGGCTCCTTGGAAGAAGATGTAGCGCTGCTCAATCAGATCAATGATGCCTTTCAAATTCCCCTCCAGACCCACAGGGATGTTCACAAACGCTGCGTTTTGATTCAGCTTAGTCCTGCACAGCAAGATCGAACACAAAGAAGTTAAAATATAGAAGAATTAAAATATAGGGTCATTCACCATCACCGCCTTGAGATAGAAAAGTAGTTTTGTACCATTTTGGAATTGAACTGGTAGCCAATTTTAGCATAGATCATCAAATTCAATTAGTACAATATTTTCCTACTAAAGGCCTCTGAACTCCAGTTCGATGGAAAATCATGGGCGCCCACGTGACATTACACTTCCGACAGAACGAGTGGTGCCAACGAAAAAGAACGTTCACTGCCATATCAGATTTTTTTTCCCAAAGAGAACAACCAATAAAAGCTGGCTCTTTCAAAGATGTTAATAAAATGTAAAAGAGCCGCTCAGTTGCAGTCATCCCACATTTTCACAGCAAAAACACCATCTTCAGGCAGGAACGGCACAGCATCAACATTTTCTTGCCACAGATGAAAAGCACCCCACTTCGAATCTCGATTCGGTGCCTTTAGAATCTGCTTCAGCCAGACTTTTGTCTTTCATGCTCCAAAATCTCATCTCTGTTTTTCCGATTCAAAGATATAGTTCAGGATCTGCACTGAACAAAATATCTTCTGTCTTACATAAGTACAATAATGTACTAGAACAAATGTTAGAGTCAAGGTGTTCTAAAAAAAAAATAACGTTTATAATATATACATGTAAAACTTACTCCAAGATACGAAATGTTCGACATATGAAAGCCACCCTGAAACGGATTAATTTCGTATCTCGGGATACCACTGTATTTTACTATATCTCGTCAGAAGAACAACGTTCAACTTTATGCCGTTAAATTTACATTTTTTTATTACTTTATTATCTCGATGTGGTTATTCATCAACATCTCATATGCTAAAAAAGCCATCAGCATATCTTGAGAATGCTTGGGGATAGTTTTAAATGGTAAAACACTACTTTACCTCAAGGGGAGATGGAATATGTTCCCATGTCAAAAAAATGAAGTGACCGTTTAAATCAGTGTTGTTCAACCTTTTTTGCGCCATGGAACATTTTTTTTTTCAATTAAAAATATATAAATAAATCACAACCACCACAAAGAAATGTAAAAGAAGAAACTCTTAAACTCTTGTAGTCTTTGACAAAATAATGTGGTTCTCATAACATTTACATTTATGTATTTAGCAGACGCTTTTATCCAAATCGACTTACACTTACAAAGTGTCTTAAACACAAAGAAAATGTAATTTTCTACTCACATACTGTAAAACCAAATAGACCAAGATGATATTGACCAATTATAGGACATTGGATAATTTCTTAGTACACTGGTTGAAAATCACTAATTTAAGGGTCATCTTAACTTCTTAAATGCCACCAAAGATTTGAACAAAACGGTTACTTTTTCATCAACTGTTCCTTTACTAATAACATGTGTGAGACCTGAGCTGCTGCAGGCATCTGTCGGGATTGGCTCCAAGCCGGTCGAGTTTATTGATGAAGGTGAGGAAGGGGACGTTGTAGCGCTTCATCTGTCTGTGCACTGTGAGCGTCTGACACTGCACCCCACCCACCGAGCACAGAACCAACACAGCTCCATCCAGAACCCTCAAAGAACGCTCCACCTCGATAGTGAAATCCACATGACCTGAGAAAGAACACCAGAGTTTGTCTTTGTCTCATTCACTCATATGCACATTACTGCATAAACCTCTCCTAAATCACGTTAGGAATATAGCCGTCCCCTTTGGCCTCCTAACATTCTTTGTGTTTTATTATTAAAATAAAGCCAACACAGGGGTTATGAACTATTATGATGGCTTGTTTACTTGCTGCTTAGATGTAAAAGGCTTTGATATGGAACTGTTGGGAGATTCGCACAGCGAAAGTGCAATGAACAGAATGCAATTCAGAAAACAAAATAATGTGCTGAATCTATTGCTGCCTCATGTAAAGTACATCTTGATTCTAATCAATCTTATCTGAGAGTGTTTGTGGACCTGGTGTGTCGATGATGTTGATGTTGTGGTTCTTCCACATGGTGTAGGTGGCAGCTGATTGGATAGTGATTCCCCTCTGTCTCTCCAGCTCCATCGAGTCCATGACTGCACCCACCCCATCCTTGCCCTTCACCTGACATATGCATACATATAATACACATCAGTCCTCTATCATTACCATAGCAACACCTCTCTGCTTAGCACACAGCCCCCAGGGTAATATGATTAAAATATATCTATGGGTTCATTTGTTTTTCTGTTGTGTTTGTGTGACCTCATGCATCTGTGCAATCCTCCCAGTGTAGAAGAGCACTCGCTCAGTCAGAGTCGTCTTCCCTGAGTCAATATGAGCAGAGATCCCGATGTTTCTGATCTTCTCATTCTGAACCACCTTACTGGAACAGCAACGAATGCACTGAACAATCTGAAGAAGAGGGAGAAATGGAAGCACTATGAGCCAACATGACCGAAATAATCAGAAGACATAGAATATGGCAATCAGATTCAAGGACTAGATTTAGAGTGTACGACTGAGTTATAAACAAGAAAAAAAACACTATGGAATTAACACAGACAAAAACGAGACAAAGGCACGACTTTAGTGGAGGAACTGAGATTGTAGAGACGAATTACGCAAATATGATGTGATACAGCTAGGCACTGGGATATAAACTAAGGAGTCACAAAACAGGTTTCCATAACAGTGAAAGCTCGTGAGGATAAAATAGATTTGACTCATGAATTGATAATTTACAGATGGAGATGTTCGAGATAGACAGCCAAACACAAATATGCCAGGGAGACACGGGAATTACATTTATAAGTTATTTGAGACATAATATAATACAAAAATGCAGACAAACCCAGCACAGATACCGATAATTTTCTGCAGAATTTTAGAGAGGGGGCCTCTTTCTCACACACGTTCGCACACACCTGTTTTAAAGGATCCCGTTTAGGATTATGTAATCGCGTTACAACCGAGGCTGCTTTCAGAAGCCGCATTGTGGACCGGGCTAGATACTTCGGTGAATATATCTTCGTTTACTCCACAGTTTTTCTCATGCCTTATAACACATGCGACCTCAAAGTCACACTGACCGGCTGCTTGTGAAACCCTTTCCGGGTCTACGGCGAGACGGAGAGGACAACAGCGATAAACGCGTTCACAAAATAATTCAGAAAACGTTGCTCAATGCGCTGAATTAATGTACTTAATTGTAGCTATTAATTGACACCACAGATACATAACTAGGTAACTACAATTATTTGATGTGCATTTACATTTCTAAATGTGGTATTCACATCCGCTGGAAGACGAATTGGTCCCCAGAGAACAAGGATCAAATAATTAAAAAAAAAAAAATCTAAGAAAGCAAACACTAATCTACAATAGAGCATTAGCAAACAAAATGTAATGTAATGTTAAAACTAATAACATAAGAGTTGCAAACTACTCTACTCCACAGAAAAACAATCATATAGTAGCATTAAACCTTTAATCTATGTTTGTAAGTGCAACATAAATGGATAAAACCCCTGAAAGACTTGTCATTGTTCCATTCATTACCACTCACTTTATGATGTGCACAGTTACAAAAATGTTTGTAGAATCTTTAAAGTTAATACATTACGCTTTTAATATTTCACAGAGGAAAAACAAGGCAACTAAGCGAAACTAAAGTGGTACTTAAAACACTGAACAGCAGGGGTCCCACTATCCTCTCTCAGTGACAATCATAATTCTGAAGTGTCGGTCTTTCTAGTGCAAACCAGTGGTGTAATCCTAAAAAAAGGTGGTGTACATTTTCCAGCTTAACTTACCCAAACCAAATTGTATATAAAAGTGGTCAAAGAAATGATGAAGGTCAATGTTATTTGATTGATTAGCAATCAATTAATTTAACATAAATTACGTTTTCTTGTGTCACGTGTTTATTTTTATTTTTTATTATTTCTTGTTTACTCCAGTGGTGCCCAAACTCAGTCCTTGGGTGCTGGTGTCTGGTAGATCTCCAACCCCACACCTGAGCCAGCTAATCAAGCTCTTATTAGGTATACTAGAAGCTTCCAGGAGCTAAACTACACAGGACACTAGCCCTAGAAGACTGAGTTTGGGCACCCCTGTAGAACCATGACATTCTATTTTATTTTATGGAACTTTTGTTCAGTCACAGTATCTTCCAAACTGATTTTACATTCAATGTCAAATTTACAGATATTTCCGTTTACTACCCAGAATTGATACTACATTATTTTTGTATTCTCCCAATATGAATTAAATTTCACAATATAAATTGATGTTATTACGACGTTACAGAGAACCTGCGGTGGAGGTGCGCTGGGCTGACTTGGGCCTGCACTATTTTGATTTAGGCCTACACTTCTCTTACTCTGGACACTATAATAAGCAATCATCAGCGATTAAGATGAATTTACACCACAACAGGAAACAAATTGTGAAATAAACAGTTTGCTGATGGCTGACAGGTCACCTGCAAACATTTACACTTACAAATGGAATACTATGAAATTTCGTTCAGCTTCCAAAATAGTCAGTTAGATTGTTCTTCCCTCTCATATTCTAGAAAAAAAGAGCAGACAAAGACCTATTTGACGAATCATTAAACAAAACTCCCCCTAAACTCCCCCTCATATTAAATATCTAAACAATATTATTTCCTATGAAAAGATTCTCAAAGTCAGAGAGGCCAGATTGAGATGGTTTGGACATGTGCAGAGGAGGGATAGTGGTTAGGATGTTAGAGATGGAGCTGCCAGGCAAGAAGTGAAGAGGAAGACCAAAGACGAGAAATATGGATGTGCTGAAAGAGGTCATGAAGTTAGTTGGTGCAAGAGTAGATGATACCGAGGACAGCGTTAGATGGAAACAGATGATTCGCTGTGGCAACCCCTAAACTGGGAACAGCCGAAAGTAAAAGAACAAGTCGTAATACGCATACAGCCCAAGGAAAAAATGAGGCATACGGGGTATATGTGCATATACCAGTGACTACATCACTGGAACCATACACAGGTTACTCTGCTCAATTGGCCTGCCAACTCTCCTGACCTGAACCCCATAGAGAATCCGTGGGATATTGTGAATAGAAAGTTGAGTGACGCAAGACCCAGCACTCTGGATGTGCTTAAAACTGCTATCGAAGCATCCTGGGCCTCCTATTTTTCATTCTTTCAAAATAAAAGATACAAGAACACGAAATACTCATGATACAGACAAGGAGAATAAAATCTGAGACTTTATTGCTATTTGTAAACAAACAAGTCAACCAAAAGTAGATCAACACAGACTTATTTTTTTAACGTAATAAAAGATTTAAATACATCACTTCCATTTGCCTGTCCTCAGATGTGCAATCATTTGATCCTAATATCCCAGAAGACACAATGAGAAGAAAATAAAAAAGTTTTTCATGCAATTTTTACAAGAGTTTACATAGGAAGTGTTTTCAGGTACTTTGTGGTGAACAACTGCAGAAAAGTCAGACACATTAATATTAGTAGAACTGTAAGTGCATTCAGCTACTGTCCGTTTCGATGATGTTTTACACAAAATATGTTAATAAATGCTCTTTGTAAATGTGTTGCTCTTTTAAAAACTCACCAAAAACAACAATTATTATCAAACTACAGAGTACAGATTTAATCTAAAACCTCAAACTGAATTTTGTGAATGTGTTGTGGTCAAACAAACTGGAGATTCAGGTGTGGGCAATTTTAAAAGGCCAACAATCCCTTTAAACTCAGAAATCATACATTTGTAAGAATACAGTGGTTGCCTGTGTTAAGTGTTTTATTCAGTGTTTCTTCATATCCGATCCTTTAACATTGTGTTTAATGTAGTGAGTTGGGTGTCCCTCCGCTGCCCTGGCATCTCTGTAAAAACAAACAACAAATAAACAAGACAGATTATAGCGGCTTAACAGGAACAAATAACAAATTAGCCCTCTTGATTTGTAAACTCGCTATAAAAATACTTAACACATTAAATGGCAGCACAGTTACTAATAGCATTGCAGCATTGAGAAGGTTCGTGGTTCAAATCCCTTGCTAGGAAGTGGCTTGTTCTGGTTATGCTTTCCTCTAGGTTTTCTTCAATTCTCTAGATGGATTTAGAATTTTATAGGAGGTTTACGTACATAGACTAATACATTTGCCAAGTTGACAGTGTGGATGGCACTTTACGCTAATCAATAATCACTTCCAGGACCCAGAGCTCGATATTGGACACCTTGCCTAGTTGGCCCATCTCCAAATACACAGCAGGGCTGTGCTCAGTTTTTATGTAAATGTTTTCGGGTGGATCCATATGTGTGTTGCAATACCTGGAAAGTCACGTGAGGTCAACTTTTCAGAACTTTGACAAAATTGCTTGCGTTAGACTTTTGATAGTAGTTATGTGACCCAGCTGTGAATGTTTCAGCTGGTTCCTGAAGTTATTTTGAGATATTATCATTATCATCAATGACTAGCAATTCATAATTCACTATTATCCAAAATATTATAACAGATCGGTCTCTCTCTTTGGGAGTTTGCTCAAGGTAATGTTATTCACTGTTCGCTCTTTACCTGTGTGTGTCCGGGAGTGCTTTGATGGCTGCTCGGTGCTCGGATCTGTGTCTTGGAGCATCTAGTCGGTTCAAGGGGGCTGCAGCCTGGAATCTAGAAACCTCCCGCTGCCACTCTTGATCGAAAGACTGCGCCTCCGCTGCAAACCAAAACATAGAACTTGTTTAGTCTTTTGAAAATCCAATGTGCTCCTAAAATGTAATCTGTGTCAAATTTAGTGTCTTTTTTTAAATTGCATTGTTTTATTCATGCGATGTCTCTTCTCTTTTACATTGTTGTACATTGTACATGCATTCTTAGAAATGCACCTTTTAGTAGACACATTACTATTATTATTTATTTATTTTGTAACGCACACTGAAAAACTGTCTGTCTATAAAATCATCATATTTAACATGACATTTTAACAGGAAGCCAAGAAGAAGAAAGGCTGAGGCTTTGAGGCTTTAGGTGTAAGTTAAAAGTGTTGCATCTCGGTCTCGGAAAAGATGATCGACTGTAAGATGATCATCAGCTCAGCCCCCTTGATAACTGTGACCAAACTGAATACGGTATGCTCCAGATCCTCAAAATCACCGTTTTATGCTCCAATTTTCTATGTGGTTGAGGATTTCATAGATGTATGTTTACTGTTGGAATACACAATGGAGAAACAGTTGAAACAATAGGAAATTATCAGGTATGACATTCTCCTTGTGACCAAAATCCTCCGTGTGACAATCCAGACCACGAAAAAGTAAGAAACACACCAACAACGCAAATCAATGACTGTTTTCCCCAACATTGCTCATAATGGTACATAAACAGTAAGCAAAACATGTTTGTTTATGCCAAACTTGGCTGCACTCTAGACATGGGCCAGACATCACATGTAGAATGGCCTAGGTTTTCCACTTATTTTTAAGACTTTGAATTGACACTAGGCCCAATTATGTGCTGTAATTCATGGAGTTGCTTGGACCCTTCAAAAGCTCATATGTGACTTGGATCAGACTGGTAAACAGGGACAAAAAAACAAGTGCATCAGGCCGCATTCATATGTGGAAATAAACCAGATCTGCGCCAAAGTGACTGTGATGTATAGAGGAAAATAAGATTCTGTGATGCATCGTGACATCAACATAATTAAACTGAAACAATTTTTTTGCAACATTTACAGAGCAGAGGGTTGAACATGGAACTCTGCGTTAAAATCATGTGATTATTTAGCGTTCGTGAATTTTGCTTGTGTTGTGTAGAACAATGATTAAGCATATATCATGAGCGTCTATCTTTTCCGCTTTGCACTACAACACCCTGGTGACCATGTTCATGTTGCTATGGCAAGTGTAGCAGCATGAATCGGATACAGATCCAATTCATTCAAATAGAAGGTGAAAAAACAGATAAAGGCATCACATTGTAATTGAGCATAAAGACCTGCAGTGTAAACGAAGCCTAAGTGCTTACTCTCATCCATGTTCTGGAAGTCCTGGTTGAGCTCCTTCTCTCCAGTTTGACTATTTTCCTTCCTCTCGATGACATGGCCACGGTCTTGAATGTGGTGACCGATGGACATCTTCTGCAGTCCACTCTCAGAGTCTCTTAAACACTTTCTTGTCTCTTTTATCTGAACACACAACATACAGCATAGGCTGTTTAGCCTTGGGGTTCCATACAGTTATTGCAATATCATGGTTTGGTACTGCACTATGTAGTACGGCTCTCTTTTAGCAGTTCTTCCTCTGAAAATTGTAACTTGAATCTGTTATTTCATTCAGTATGTGTACCATATCCTGATGGGCACTGATTCTACATATAAATGAATTAAAAAGAACATAACATAGGAGAGTTCAGGACAAATGTGGAGAGACATTGTTTAAGGTGCATTTGAACATCAGTAACATCCCATTCTTATAGGGGGTATGACCTTCAGCACAGCCTTTACATCTATAACAGCTTCAACTCTTCTGGGATGGCTTTCCACAAGTCTCAGGAATGTTTTTATTAGAATTTGCCAGACGATTTTATCCGCTGATGCTGGAGGAAAATTCTCTAATTGATTTGAAAGCTTGACTGGAAGCTTGTCAAGAAGGATCCTTTAACTGGAAGGAGCTCATACAGCTTCTGAAAAACAACCCCACACCATAATGTCCCCAAACTTAACAGTTGGCAGAATGCAGTCAGAAGTATCAGAAGTATCCTCTGTGCACTATTCACCTTAGCATACCCTGAATACTTTAACGTTTTTGCAAATAAACCTGTTTTTTTTTTTTTAATTCACAAACCCTAATTTATTTGTGAATCAGTTTAATTTTCATGGAATTCTGAACATTGCTTTGCGGATCCTAAACTTATTCTTTTGGCCATGTGAAGCAAATATCACTCCATATAGACGCTGGAAGGGAATGGAATGCATTAAATGAATTATTTGAAAGAGTGAAAGATTTTGACAGTATTGTGATAATAAAGACAGTACATTAACTTTCGTATGTTTTGTATTGGAACTCACTCCACCAGGAGCCCTTCGTGTCTGTGATGAGGCTTGGAAAACTTTTGGAGGTTCGTTGCCAACTTTTGAGTAGGTCACAACAGACGAGGAAGAGAACGAGTGGCCACCTGAGTCTGACCCCATTGAATCCTAACGGGGGAAATAAAAAAGAAATAAATATGTTGTGAGTTAAATTGCTTATATTGTGTTTAACCCTGGAAAAAAAGAAATCTGTATTAAATTAAAAACAAACAGTCTGGTTAAGTACATATGCTTAACTCTGACCTGTTACTTCCTGTTTCTTCAACATTGTTTTTCAACATTGTTCAAAATGTATAAAAATGTAACAAACGTCTTCTGCCTCTATGAGAAATTGAATTCTATATTTTTTATTCAAAATAAAAAAAAATTATTTATACATTTTAAAAAATGAGGGTTGAATGCCTCAATATGTTGAAAATAATGTGTATGAACTAATTGTTTATATTGGTATACATTGTTGTGTAAATCAGTATAATTGTGTGCTAGCTTATATCCAGTGGTTGAGGTCTCTCCATCCACGTGAATCAATCAAATGTGAATCTCTCTATATTTTGTTAAATAAAAACAATTTCTGTCCCATTAAATGATTTTCCAAGTGAACTTTTAGAATAACGTGATTGTAAAAGCAATGCCACAAGATAGGTTAGACGTACAAAATTCCTGTGCATAGCGTCCATTCTGTTCCTCATGTTCTCCATCATAGAAAAAGGGTTGCTGAAGAAATCCAGCTCCTGTCGATGAACAAAAAATACACCCTTACAAAGGTATCACACTCTTGCTGTATCTCATTGAAAATGAATAGAAAGAAATTAGAAAATAGAATATTTAAGGAAAGCAATTACAATTATTTAAACTCTTCTTTTCCATCTCCTCTTAACACCATTCTATGTACACATTTCTGTGTACCAGTGCAAATCTCTGCAGGCAGTCAGAACAGTTAAACCTTTTTAGATGGCTGGGAAGGGTTAAACCTTTCAAACCACTTTTAGATGGACAGAGAGGAGCATTTAATCATATCGGTTACTGGGCAGGGGTTGGAGGATTGAACATTTTGAGTATCCCAAGAAGTAAAAGAGGATTAAACAAATATGTGAGAATGAATGTAAATATGACTTCACTTATGGATTTAATAAGGAAACAATACTAATCATTGAATCATTACACAAATCTCAGAAAAGTTGGTTTTGCATAATATGACCCCTTTAAACAATAGGATTTAAATAATTGACTGAAAAGGTTCATACTGCTCCCGAATAAGTTGCTGATATACGACATTCTATGAGAATGGACAGCTATCTGTAGGTCAGTGATATGAAAAAAAACTTAGAGAGAACAAACAGCTGCTCATTCACAACAGTGTTCAAACTGTAGAAAAAAATGAGCCTAAAACTGAGACAGTGGGATTCAAAAAATGCATTGTCACAGGCCCGACACAGTCTCAAGACTAAACAAGCAGTAAATACATATCTATAAACATATAAAAATTACATCTTTAGTGAAACGAGTGAACAAACTTTTTTAATAATCTTTTGATTTGTAGTAAAGGGCAAAATTCAATAAATGTAAAAAGATGCAAAACGACTGTGATAACGTCATAAAACAAGAAAATGTGACTTGATTTTGCTGAAAACGTTACTTAATTTAATTCCAACCAATGAGGTTGCAGAGAATTCTAACCTACAGTGAACTAAATGATTTCAACAAAAGTTTACCTGAAATAAAACTTCAGACAAAATCTGATTTTCTAAAGGTAAACACTACTCTAAATGTATAACCTGGTGTAAATAAAGTCCTAACCATCATTGTGAAAGTGTACATGGTTAGTGAAAGCTTTGCAGAAATGAAAATTTCATTGTGTCAGTGAGGTTAATCCTTGCCTGTTACCTCAGAATTGAGGTAGCAAAGATGATGACTGAATTTGATGAATATGTGATTAAATTCTGTATTTGATACTGGATTGCAACACCTTGTCAAATCCTATCTGATCAAAATTAGCAGTGCCAGCAATACATTATATTGATGAAAGTAAATTTAAGATTGATGATGTCAAAATTTAATTATAAAAACTTTCTTTCTCTTTTGATCACTTGTAAAGGGCAAAATTCTATGAATTTAAAGACTAGTTTGTATCTTGACAACAAGTAAAGATGGGCACCTTTAAATGAGGCCTCAATGGCATCTTTCAATAGATACAGAACGATTGTGATAGCATCATGAAACAAGAAAATGTGACTTGTTTTTGCTGAAAAGTAAAAACGCTACTTAATTCAATTCATACCAATGGGGTTGCAGAGAATTCTAACCTACAGAGAACTAAATGATTTCAACAAAAGTTTACTTGAAATAAAACTTCAGACAAAATCTGATTTTCTAAAGGTAAACACTGCTCTAAATGTATAACCTGGTGTAAATAAAGTCCTAACCATCATTGTGAAAGTGTACATGGTTAGTGAAAGCTTTGCAGAAATGAAAATTTCATTGTGTCAGTGAGGTTAATCCTTGCCTGTTACCTCAGAATTGAGGTAGTAAAGATGATGACTGGATTTGATGAATATGTGATTAAATTCTGTATTTGATACTGGATTGCAACACCTTATCAAATCCTATCTGATCAAAATTATCAGTGCTTACAATACATTTTATTGATGAAAGTAAATATAAGATTGTAGATGTTAGCATTTAATTATAAAAACTTTCTTTCTCTTTTGATCATTTGTAAAGGGCAAAATACTATGAAATTGAAGACTAGTTTGTATCTTGACAACAATTAAAGATGGGCACTTTTAAATGAGGCCTCAATGGCATCTTTCAATAGATACAGAACGATTGTGATAGCATCATGAAACAAGAAAATGTGACTTGTTTTTGCTGAAAAATAAAAACCCTTCTTAATTCAATTCATACCAATGGGGTTGCAGAGAATTCTAACCTACAGAGAACTAAATGATTTCAACAAAAGTTTACTTGAAATAAAACTTCAGACAAAATCTGATTTTCTAAAGGTAAACACTGCTCTAAATGTATAACCTGGTGTAAATAAAGTCCTAACCATCATTGTGAAGTGTACGCATAGTTAGTGAAAGCTTTTGCAGAAATGAAAATTTCATTGTGTCCAGTGAGGTTAATCACTTGCCTGTTTACCTCCAAGGGTAGAGTAGCAAGAATGATGAATAGGTTTGATGAATATGTGATTAAATTCTGTATTTGATGCTAGTTGCAACACCTTGTCAAAATCTATCTGATCAAAATTTTCAGCACTTGAGGTGCATGTTATTGATTTAAGTGAATTTAAGATTGATCATGTCAAAATTTGATTGCTAAAACTTTCTTTCTCTTTTGATCACCTGTAAAGGGCAAAATACTATAGAAATTGAAGACTAGTATGTCTGACAACAATTAAAGATGGCCACTTTAAATGAGGCCTCAGCGGCATCTTTCAATAGATACAGAGCGATTGTGATAGCATCATGAAACAAGAAAATGTGACTTGTTTTTTGCTGAAAAGTAAAAGCAGCTACTTAATTCAATTCATACCAATGAGGTTGCGAGAATTTTAACCTACAGAAGACTAAATGATTTCAACAAGAAGTTTGCTTGAAAATAAAACTTCAGACAAAATCTGATTTTCTAAGGAGTAAACACTGCTCTAAATGTATGTAACCTGGTGTAAATAAAGTCCTAACCATCATTGTGAAAGTGTACATGGTTGGTGAAAGCTGCAGAAATGAAAATTTCATTGTGTGTCAGTAGGGGTTAATCCTTGCCTATTACCTCCAGGAGTAGAGGTAGCAAAGAATGATGAATAAGGTTTGATGAATATGTGATTAAATTCTGTATTTGATACTGGATTGCAACACCTTATCAAATCCTATCTGATCAAAATTTTCAGCACTTGAAGTGCGTTATATTGATTTAAGTGAATTTAAGATTGATCATGTCAAAATTTAATTATAAAAACTTTCTTTCTCTTTTGATCACTTGACAAGGGCAAAATTCTATGAATTTAAAGACTAGTTTGTATCTTGACAACAAGTAAAGATGGGCACTTTTAAATGAGGCCTCAATGGCATCTTTCAATAGATACAGAACGACTGTGATAGCATCATGAAACAAGAAAATGTGACTTGTTTTTGCTGAAAAGTAAAAACGCTACTTAATTCAATTCCAACCAATGGGGTTGCAGAGAATTCTAAAATATGTGATTAAATTCTGTATTTGATACTGGATTGCAACACTTTATCAAATCCTATCTGATCAAAAGTAATATTAGCTATGGATTACTTTAACTGTAAACAAAAGATTGATAATATTAAAAATAATTTTTTTATAGTGAAGGGAAAATGCTCAAAAGTTGCACTAAAAGCTGAATTAGATAATCAAAGAAGCAGGTCTCACCCACCGGGCAATCGTAACTGGGCATAGATGTAGCACAGATTCCTAAGTAGCTGAAAGTTTAAAATAAATAAAACCTAAATTAATGACTTATGAAAAACATCTCCTTGATCTATTGTAAAGGGCACAGTTCTATAAATTAGTTTGAACCTTTACGCAAAGTAAAGATGGGCACTTTTTCAAAACGACTCTTCTAACCCCATCCTATGGAGACACAACATAAGGAAACATATAATCTGCAATTTAGAATTAAATAGAAAATGTTACATTTAAAGCTGAATTGTTAAAGCAAAATTTATGAATATGTCTATAAATTTTATGAATATGTGTATAAATATAAAAAACTGTTTATCGAATCCTTTCTAATTATCTAATTTTGCATGTGCAATTCAGCTTCAAAAGACCAATCCATGTTCTACAAAAGTCTACAAAACTATATGAAATCATATCTGACTTGTGAAATTTTTTATCTGCATTTTCAATTTGTAAATATTTGACAAACATTTCAAAGTTTTTGGAAATCTCAACTCATTAAAATCTTTTGGTATTGTAGTGCGTGTAAGTCATGATACAATATACACGGAACTCCCAAAAAATGTTGAATTAGAGGTGTCATAGGAGTAATTGGGATGCATCTTAAATGTTACACTAAGAACCTTGTGAAGGGAACAACAAACGTTTATCTGGAATGAGACTTTTGGATAAAAGTCAAATTTACTAAAGATAAACACAATACTAAACGCCAACTGCCGGTAAATTGTTTGTGACATTGAGGATAATCATGATGATTGAGTTTGATGAACATGAAATCAAAGGCTTGTGATTTACTTAAATAATGATGTGAGAAATTTGTAACAGGAAAAATGACGATAATAATCACAGAGCTTCATTTACAGTGTACCGGAATAAGAGTTAAACACAGTGATATGTTCTACCTCAGGATATCAAGGCCACATCAAGATGTTTAGTAGCACACATGTGTAGTAACTTGAGAAACATTTAAATGTTGTACCATGTTCTGATGATATTCCCAGAACTGAATCCTCTTCTCAGTGTCATTTTCTAAATGGAAAGTGTTTGTGTGATCAGCTGTGATTGCCTGCTGTATAAATGGGTCATGACCTCAGGCTTGTGCACTCCAAACACAGCTGAGCTAAAATAGTGTGGACTCGACCTGTGCTCTTTAAAATACTCCCTGTGGGGCACAGATAATCCCATGCTCGTTTTCTCTCTCTCTCTCTCTCTCTCTCTCTCTCTCTCTCTCTCTCTCTCTCTCTCTCTCTCTCTTTTATTAGCATGATGAGTGGTGAAGGTTTCAGCTCATGAGGGAAACCTGAACCACTCCAACATTATTAGAGCTGACAACCTCCACTCTGAGACATTATTCATGTGTTCTCTTCCTGAACATCAATATGTTCCTCAAGATTTGTGCAGGTGGAGAAAATCCCCTGATGCTCTGCTTGTATTTTAAGTGGAAATCAACTATAAAGTGATCAGACTCTCAGCTGTTTTAAGATCATACCAGCTATTCCTGACTTCCAAACCCTGACCCAGGGGTTAGTAAGCTAACTTACAGATTCTAGTCTGGCATCTACACCAGATGCTAGTCACAAAGGAGACAGAACCTGGGAAGAGGATGACATTAGATGAACGTAATTATCAGGGATAAATATACTGAGCTGAGAGCGGTGGAGGATTACACACGCAGACATTCTCACAAACAAACTCACAGACTAAACTTAGCCCTTGAGCCAGCTGGTCCATGTGTGGTACACTCTACTCTGTACATGTTAGCGGTTAGCAGGTAGCAAACAAACAGCTAACTCAATGTTAAAACTTGAGTAATAACTAAATCAAATGTAAACTTCTGCATTGAAGCATGAATACATCATAGTAAATGGATTTTAAAATGTGTGCATTTGTTGTTCATTTAACTCATGACGAACAGTTTTGGAATAAAAAGAAAAGATGTTGTTGAAATGAACAAATGAGAAAATGTGAACACTTCATTACATATTGTCAAATAATTATTCTGTTTGTTTTAAAGAGAATGCATGTGTTTAATCTGGGACCATGAACTCTTCTAAAACTCTTTTCGCAGCAGGTCCAGGTTTAAAAAACGAGTGGGACTATGTTTGCCTTTAAACAAGAAGAAAGATGCGAATTAACAATATGGTGAGTCTTTTCAGAGCTGACAAAATAATTTTTTCACTTAAATTAATTTTTTATATTTCAGGTTATTCACAAAGAAAATAAACATAATTTGTATGTTGGACAAAATTTTGTGATGTAGTTGTTTACACAAATTGTTGCGCTAATGTACATGGAAATTACAAAAATGTACAAAACACAACCTTAACCATAACACTACTTTAAACAGCGTAAACAAGAATCAAATATTTAACCATGTGGATACAATTTTAACTAAGAGAAATTCTTGTTTTTTGTCTGTTTGTGATTGACATAGAAACAAGCTGTATAGTGATTGGTCAGAGATGTTGGACTCACTTAACAACAACTTGTAAAAAATAAACAAAAAAGTTAATGCTGCTTTGCATTCCATCATTAATGTGAAACAGTTTACTGACAAGATATTGTTTTATTAATTTTGCTTTATGAAAAAATTGTGCATTAAAATATTGCCTGGTGTGTATAGCCCTTATTAAGGGGCCATAATATTCAATTTATTTTTAAAGCATTTATTATAAATGTTTGAGCACTTTGTACTAGCACTAGTAACGTTTCTAAATGCTATATTAATCATAAAACACGTCTTTGAATCACCTCATATTTTTTGCCTTTGCAAAATGCACTGTTTGCCCCGTTCCTCCACAGTCATGCCACCTTATGCATGAAATATTCTGAATAAAACGTGAGGCATGTTTTGATAAGGTCTGAACAGCACTAAAAGATGGTAGGAATATCAGAAAAGTTGATTTTCCACAATATGGGCCCTTTAATAAAGTATCTCTAACATTTGCTTTTTTCATTTACCAAACAATGCATTGTACTTCATAAGGAGCAGCATCATTGTTCAGTAAACCTAATACTACTGGTTTATCTGACTGGTAAAACTGTGTCAGTGGCACATGGCCTCCATGCTACCTAAAAACAACCCATCAAATTAAAGACCTTTAGATTTGAGCCAGAGGCATGCCGGTGAATCCAGTCCACCAGAATTCTCTTGCAGTATTTATAACTCTTCATTGTGCATGAAGAACTCCCTGAACTCCTGACGGTAAACTGGGACATTGAGGACGATACAAAACATGTTTGATAACTGTCCAGAGATCTAGAGCACATGATTTGCATCGTTATGAGCCACTCGTGTATCTGGAGGCATTTAAGAAACTATTCACACAATATAAATGTATTGCAGCTTTAGATAAGGAACCATATATTGAATTTTTGCTCAAATTTTCTCCCTGTAGCTCAATATCATTTGCACAAGTCATTTCTGTAGCTTTAAATGTAACGAGTTTGTCAATAATTTAGGGATTATGGAAACTGAAAGCACTCACGTGGTCTCTGTGATGGTTGTGATTGGAGTTAGCCTGGCCTCTGGGTCCCCGGCGATGCCCATCTGTTATGCTGGGCATGAAGGGGTCAGAAAAGCCCCTCATCATCTGCCCAATGCGCTCATGATGCACCCGGAACGGGTCACTAAAACAGAACATATAGAACTAAGTAACAAAAATGTATTCTAACTCTTTGTTCAGCTGCAGACTCCTTGGATTCAGAGGAACAGCTATGTGAGCTTCAGTGTTCATGTGAAACACTCACACAGAAGAGTCAAGACTGGAGCAGCTTCCGCCTGTCACTCAGTTTGTTAGATAGGTCAGCATTTATTAAAGACCATTCTATTCCTCCCAGAGAAGCTAAGCTCTTTATTTGATCCTTTTACTTCTTTCAATTGATATTTTCAGAGATTCTCCCTAGACATGGCTAGTGCTCAATTAAATCCATA
Organism: Danionella cerebrum; assembly: GCA_007224835.1. Taxonomy (NCBI): domain Eukaryota; kingdom Metazoa; phylum Chordata; class Actinopteri; order Cypriniformes; family Danionidae; genus Danionella; species Danionella cerebrum. Next base: position 621,501 of record SRMA01027196.1, on the reverse strand, counting down.
AAAGTCAAGACGCCATATGAGAACTGCATATTTTGTTAGTTTTATTTAACGGTTGGTTAATATTGGTGGTTTTCAGATTTTTTTTTACATCTGACATGGATATAAATTTGACAGAATAGTCACAATTAATAGTTTGAACGATTTGTTAAGATAAGAAAGCTAGTAACTGGAACGAAACACCCTGGAGTTTGTCTTACATTTATTTATTGGTCTGTGTGATGAAAAACAGACTCAACTCTACAAGTATTAATAAGTTTCATTCAACTCATTCCCACAAAGTGACATAAAACTTTTAGACATGCTGCAGTCTGAAGATTTTCAAGATGAGCAAAACAGGGCTAATTCCAGCAATTGTTCTGCAAGAGCCATTGTCACACGTCACATTATTTCTGTCAACAAGATAACTGTGTAGGCGAAATCTTCAACATTAGCTGAAATGTTTTTATAGATCTTTAAACATATTTGAGATCAAATTGCATGTTAAAGACCCAACGACCAGGAACTTTATGTTGAGAACAACAAAGTTAAATATTGCCAAAATCTATGTTTTGGGGCCCTGTATTGTGGCCAAAATTAATCCATTCATTATGTTCACAAGGAGTGTCATTTGTCACTAGTTCATAAATGTATAAATTCATGACAAATTGAATCGTGCAATTTCACAAAGATGTTATTAAAACATTCAGTGAAAGTCAACATGCTTTATGAGGGTTGTGCAGTAAATAATGAAATCCACAAAATATCTGACACATGCTTTTCACTTTTAGGACAACATTCAGGGCGGACGTGCCTACCTTGATGAGCTTTTGTGGAAAGAAAAAAGAAGGAAACTTCATTATCCTTTATGAAATTCTACCAAGTAAATTTTACCTTTTTATGATATAAAAAAGCAAATCTCCTCATTCTCATACTCTTTTTAAAATGTCAATTTTTTTAATATAAAAAAAAAATCTATATTTGCATTATTTTTCATTAGAGAGTTTACACTTGACTTGTGAGGAATATGCCCAAGCTAGCAATTATATAGTTTTGTTTTATTTGTAATTTTGTTGCTTATTGTAACTAACAGTTGACGTAACACAAATTCATTTTGTGTGAAATGTTAAATGAAATTTACAACTAAAAATACTAGTCATAACATTATATTATATTTTTTTTATATTGTTATTCTTTTTTACTCACGAGAAAAAAGGGTCCTCGTCGAACTGGCTGAAGAGTGAGTTGAACATGTCTGCACTGCCCCAGTGAACGTTAAGCTCTGTCTGTTCTAGGACGCACTTCGTTACTATCGAAACGGTTCAAGTGAGAGTCACGTGGCTCACTACTAGCGTTCTGATTGGCTGAATAATGACGCCTGGTTTTGTGGGTGTGATGTCAATTCTGTATTTTTGTATTAGTTCTTGTATTAATTACAAGATTATGTATTAATTATAATTATATATATATATATATATATATATATATATATATATACCTATATACTATATATATATATATATATATATATATATATATATATATGTATATGTATATATATATATATATATATAAAACGTTAGGTAATTAATGTGTGTGTTGCTTTATTTACTTATTATAATTTCTAAATATACGTCTGCTAAACATACTTGTAATGTCACCATAGATGTCATAAAGTATGCAATGACTTCTTATATCTCAAACTAGTCAAACTAGCTTGTGTGTAATAAAAGGGAGTGACATAAAAAACATTTGAGGTGTATGGATGTACTCTAATTAACTACACAGATATTTTATCACACTTTGAATAAAAATAAATACACTTTAAGATATCAACTTAACAAATAACAAATAAAGACTGACTGTTTTTGAAAAGCAGCAAGGTTTTATAGGGTGATAGAGTGCCTGAAAATGCTTAGGGCCCCTAATTCACCAAGCGTATCACTGTCTGTGTGTGTAAGAACATCCAACAGCTGCAGAGAGAGGCTAATGTGGCTCTTATGACATCCATGAAGCAGGTGCATGGGTCCAGAGGTCCAGAGAGAGCTGATCTTGCATCCTTGGCTTTCCCCCACAGTGCAGGCATTACACCCTTCGATTCTCTCATCACTTTCAATACAAACCTACACTTGCGACCCAGATTTTGTACAGGGTTGTCTGTATGTTTGGTTAATAAGGTTGCTGATTTAAAAGAGAAAATACTGCATTCGACTGTCAGGAACCAAGCTAACATGTTAATGTGATATCAAATACAGTTAAATATCTTTCTTTCCTGCCTTTAAAAGGTTATTTAACTGGAACGGTATCTAGTCTCTACAGAGCTCTGTGTCTGATTTGTCATTGGAAATCAGTCTATTTATAAGCTCCATTGGTAAACAGAATGCATTAATAGTGATAACCACACAAAGATAAAAATCCAGTCATCATTTTATCTATATCTACATCATATTATAGGTATATCTAGATATTGTGACGTACGAAGTGTGTTTGCAGCACTTCTTCACATGCTGGCCCATGCAGACAAACTCTGGATCTCAATGGGATTTTAATTTTATTAACCAAAAAAATGGTTATTCAAGTAAAATAGAGGATATTTTACATTAACAGATGCTTTCTTTTTTGAAAACACATCTTCAGGATCTAGAATGTTCCTTTTGTTTTTTATTTATTAGTTATTATAGTGAATTTATACCTCTATAGTGATATGGCTCTTCAGTTTGTATTATCTGTTTTGAAAGAATGGCGCCATCTAGCGACAATACGTCTATTCAAATGTACTATAACATTATTATAAAACTTGTTGCAGCTGAGTTAAAGGCTATGAGAGATTGTGAGGGTAATTGTGGCCCTGTCAGGGACTGGTGAGTTTTGACTTGCCCTGGGTGTATTTAGACTTTCAACCAATGTGAACTGGAGATGCAGAACTAAAGCATGGACCACTACATTCCATAAATGTATGGAAAAAAACTGATTTTAGAATGTTGCAAGTGAATCTCCTCAATTAAGTGGTTGTATTTAGTTGATTGTTGGCTAAATTTGTGTTTTTCTGCAATTGATTTTTTGTCAAGGGTGTGTGGACCCTTGCCTCAGGCTCTTGCGAATGGGTGAGGTAAAAGAAACATAAAAAAAAAAAGAATGTAATCTTTCGTAATGACACTATCAACAAAGAATCAAATAAACACCATTTTAATGTTAATTACAAAAATTTTAATCCATTACAAAAAATAAAATCCATGCATATTTCCATTTCCCTTGGGATTTATGTTTGCAGGAATTAAAGTAGCTTAAAAATAAAACAAATTTTATTCATAAGTTGCAATATAATGCTGGTAATAATAATAGTGAGAATGAAAAATACACTGACAGGAAGAGAATAAATCCAAGATTACAGACAGGAAATAAAAATGCAGTGTTTTCTGATAAATTACAGACTCTAGGACAGGAAAAATAAGCTGCCATTAGAGTAATATTTTCATCACATACAGAAGTCTCTTTATTAAAGCATATTAATTAAATATTTTAGCATTTATTATAATTTTAGCTAATCAATATCTGAAAAGAGAAGAACAAGAAAACATGAGAAGCTGTGATCACTGATGGTATTTAAATAGTTGATATTTTTTTGTAGTGGTTTCAGAGAAGGGTAAAGTAAACATAGTTTTTACTTAAGAAGCAAATGTCCACAGTTAGTTAGTTATTTGCTATTTCTCATTAATTAATTCATTCATTCATTCATTCATTTTCCAAACAGCTTATTCCCTTTTTTGGGGTGTGGGTCACGGGGGTCAGCTGGTGCCCATTTCCCACACACATTGGCCGAGAGGTGGGGGTACACCCTGAACAGGTCGCCAGTCCATCACGGGGGAACCTTCACTCACACAGTCACACTTAAGGGTAATTTAGATTATTAAATTAACCTGCTGCATGTTTTTGGGATTGTGGGGGAAACCGGAGTACCCAGAGGAAACCCACGCAATCACGATTTTTGATTCAAATTATACAAAAAAATGTGCATTTTAAAATATTTTCAGACATCAAAGTCTCTTTATTCTGGTAATATTGATTATTCATCATAAATAATTAGTTTACAATAAAATCTAACACCATTAACTCTACCTTTAGAATAAACTTTTTCTTTTGTGCCGATTAATTTGGCATTTGAAAACAATTTTACTGCAGACAATCCTTTTGCAGTCCAAACTGCATTTAGAGTTATCAAGGTAAAAAATACTGGCGGGTGAATCGGTGCATAGAAGGTATTTAATGCATTCACATAAACCAGTGCTCAAAAATGTTGAGTTGTGAGTTTCCATTCAATTCAGCCTTTGCAGAAAACTGACATCACATCACAAGGACAATATTAAAATAAAATTAGAGCTCAAAATGGTGATGGCCAATGGTCAACGTGGGTCAACTTCGACAGACAGGCAGACAGACAGACCGACAGACAGACAGGCAGGCAGACAGACAGACAGACAGACAGACAGAATACTATACTGTCTTGTTTAATACAACTAGTTAATTCACATTGTCTGGGTAGTTTATAAAGGGTGTATTTAACAGGGCATTTTATCCATTAGTGCTGTGCATGCATTTCTCAATCTCATTCTGCAAATGAAAACTTTTCTTTGCAAATAGATACTTTTAGCACTATTCTTCCACAGGTTAAAATCCACAAGTGTTTCAGCCAATCATGTAATGACTAATAGCAAAGAGCAGCCAATCAGTGAATAGTAGTTGATAGCATACAGTGGAAGATGATTCTTTTTTTCAATCCTGCTTAGTCTTCAATGAATCGTCTTGTTCCTTCCTTGAAAAGAGTTTATTTAATTTGTATTTTCCTGTGTGACATTCATCAGTTTGTGTTGTCGGTCCCAAGTTCCCTGAGAACTCTGCAGCATCCTGGAGCCAGACGCATAGCACTGAAGAGCGAGGCCCTGAAAGAGCGACAGAGGAAGAAGTAGATGAGCGGGTCCAGTGTTGCATTGAGGGAGGAGAGCCAGAGCGTACTTTCCTTCAGCTGGAAGAAGAAGAGCTTCTGGGAGCAGCTGAACAAGCGCCCTCGTGTTTGGCTGATGGTGTACGGGACTCTTGCAAAGTGGAAAGGCACGAAGCAGATGAAGAAGACAGCTAAAACCAGGAAAACATTAGCACGAATGCTTGCTTTTTTTGGCCGTGTTCCTTGTTGTCCTCGAGTCCGGGCATATGACTTGTAGAGCTCTCTAGAGATGAGGGTGTAGCATATGATCACCGTTATCAAGTTTGCCCAGAAGATCACCTGGCAAACATGGTTGACCACTTCATGCCACTTCAATCCTAGCTCTGTTTTGAGGTCACTGCATTTGAATCGATCAGAAGAGATGGGGCGGCTGGTTAGGATAACGTTAGGTATGCCCAGTGCCAATAGAGAGGTCCAGATGAAACCTGAGAGGAGCTTTCTCAGGAGTAATTGCCTGGTGCTGGTGCTTGCAAATGGAAACATGGTCTTTCTGCAACGATCAATGCTGATGAAACCAAAAAATAGGATGCTCATGTACATTGTGAGGTAGAAGAGCACAGAGGACACCCTGCAGACAAAAACTCGCACTCCAAGGGATGCCAGATTGGAATCGGACAGGATTTTAAAAGGGAAGGTAAGGGTCATGAGGAGGTCGGCCACCACTATGTTTTTCAGGTAGATGATGAAGTGGGATTTGCTTGGGATTCGGAGAAAGAGCCAGGCAGCCAGAGAGTTGAGAGTTAGCCCCAGGATAAACAGAAGGGAGTAAAGCAGGGGGAAGACGGTGGTCTTCAGTGCACTCTCTCGAGAACATGATGAATTGTTCATTGATGAAGCATTGTTTGCCGATGAAGCCTCCATTGATTCCTGCCATATAATTCAAACTGTGTCACCAAATTGCATGTGCTTAATATTTTCTCACATTGTAAATGCTCAAATATAAAGTCAAGTAACTTTAAAGATAAAATATATGACTTTTTTCATTACTATGTCATTCATTTTTGTTAGCATTGATTGCCTCTCTCTTGTAAAAAAAAGGTTCTTCAGTAGTTCTTTGCTGGTTCTTTGCAGATTAAAGGTGCTACATAGCCCTTTTACTGCCTTTGCACCTTAGACAGATTGATTCTTTTATGGTTTTTAAGTCATCCTTAAAAACACATCTTTTTACTCTGGCTTTTAACTCTGTCTGAGATGTTGACTTTTACTTGTTTTATTGTTCTTACCTCTGACTGGTGTTTTTATTGTGTGGTTTTATATTTCTATGCTTTATCAAACTTTTATTTATTTTATGTTACTTCACTCTATTTTTATTAGCCCTACACCTCATAGGCTGTGTACAGCACTTTGGCTGACCCTGTTGTTTTTAAAAAGTGCTATATAAATAAAGATGGATTGGATTGGATTTGAAGAACTCTTTATGCTCTTTTTGGTTCACTGTTTTTTGTGGGTTTTGAGTTACTTTAGTAGATAGCATTTTGTTAGCACAAAGAAACTGTTATGGACAAAAGAACCAGATTTCAAAGCTATAAAGAACCTTTTCATGGAGTGTTTACTGTTTCACCAATCGATTTGTTTACTGAGACCAATCGATTAATTGAAAAATCAATTACGAGAATAATCTTTAGGTTCAGCCCTACTGTATTCTCAGTGATGGGATGTGATGTGGATTGTCATTCAGAACGTAATTACATAACATGCACCAAACTGTGAAATTAATTCTAGATTTCATTTACAAAAGAAGCACAGAATGACTGAACAGATTACCAAAAAATCTTCCCAAACCAAACATTTTTTACTGACTCCAGTGGACTTTGATAACCGGAACTGAAAACTAATTAATCAAGAATGGCATTTAACATTAAAAGCGAAGTGAGATTTCATGTGTAAGTTTATTAATCTTAAATAAGACTCGTATCAAGACTTACACTTAATTTATACTGTGAAATATTTGTTTATGTCGATTAGATATTTCTTGTTAGAATTTATATATTCCAATAAACCACTGACCTGCTTGAGAATGTTTTCTGCATGAAGAGTGGTGTGTGTCATTCTGGAGAAATTTGATGGTTTGGGGAAACAAAATGTTAGGGAAATGAGTTGCACTTTTTCCCTTCTGCTTTCCACTTCCTCTCAAGCTATGGAGACACCATCTAAACCAGTCTCAAAGACAACAGTGATGTCAAGGGTGTCTATTTGTTGTGAGCAAGCATTTCTTATTTCAATCACTTCTGTTCTTTTAATCTCATTGTGCTGATAGAAATCACAGTTGACTATACCAATTATCTCTTGACTGTGGAATTTAATTATAGGTAAAAGCAGAACACCGGAGAAAATTGAGAAGCAGTTGAAACACACAAAAGATTTAAGGATATTTTATGCCTGAACAATACTGAAGATGCTGTTTTTTTACCCTTAGAAGTCTCTGCACGCATCAGTACCTCTGCCAATCACACAGCTGTTTTGAATGACGTTAGCCCACCTATTGTTTAATTTTGATCTCAAATTTAATGTGCAAGTTTTAGAAATGTTATTATTTTTTATATTTTTGGTTTTGAACAAACATTACAAGAGTTATAGCACATCATTTGCAAGGTAATTTAAATGAAAATACCACCAGTGCCATCTAGTGGTGAAAGTAAGGGATAACCCTTGGAAGTACAAGACTTGAGATATAGCTAGTGTCTTTCAAAGTTCTGACACAAAACAGCACAAGGGAACAAAAAGTGCTAGGAACATTGTTTTGACATTGTCTTTGCTTTTTTAGAGGATTCATGAATTAAATTTTGTCTCAACATTTTTTTATAAAACATAAAACTGTTCATTCTCAAAAGACAAAATTTACTACTATTTCTACTATTTTTTTGTACAATTTCAGGTTATGAAAAATGTTTGTAAAAAAAGAAACTGGAGTTGTACTTAAAAAAATGATGTAAACCATAAAAAACAGACCACAAAACAGTTTTAAAGTAAATTTATTTGAGCAAAGTAGTAAAAAAAACTCAAAAAGACACCGGACTTCTAAAAATGGTTAGTAAAGGATACAACCAGTGAAACTTTTGTGCAGTGATGACCTTGTAGAGAAACAAATTGTAAATTAGACATCAAAGTCATGAAAACTAATAGTAAGCAGATACAACAAAAATATTATCAAGAGAAAAAGTTCTATTGCTCCTCCATATGTACAACTGAAAGCTTGAAAACATCCCTTCAGCATCTTCATATCCATCACAATCAGCTCCTGACAGATTAATTGTTGACATACTTTTGGTTTCAGCAGAAAGCACATGATCGCTCTCTTTCCACAGCCATGGAGGAGAGATTTAATCTCTCTTAACTCAGACAATATTGATGGAGGAAAACACAGTAAAAGTAACGTGTTCATGGACCAGAGAGTTCAAATGGACTGCGAAAACAATGTATGGAATTATAGCACCGCTCCAGCACGGAGACAGAAACTCCTGATGGTTAATGTGTCCTCTGTGTCTCATAACATGGCTGTTAAGAGCCTGTTTTCTCTGGCAGGCGGTCAGGTTGGTAAAAACAAACAGAGAGACACCGCAGACCCTGAATGAGATCTGTGTTTGAGAAGCGTTGGGTTTCTGCTTCTGAAAAATGTTGGCGGTTCAGTCTAGAAAGAGAATTGTTTTTCCATCCATGCTTTTCTTTGCTCAGCTCCGCCACTGAGGAGCTTGTCTTAGATTTTTTAGCTGTAATAATAAGTCAGCTTTACACAAACTCCTGTGGACGGTTTGATCTGTGAAAATGTTATGCCCTTAATAAACCAACAATTGTCATTTTCAAAATGGAAAATTATTTACTTAGACTCAAAAAAATTCCAAATTGGGCTTTCAATTTAAAAAAATAGATCTGAGTTGAGTTAGCTACAGACAAAAAGGGTTTGGGGAAAAGAGAGACTTAAAAAAAAAATAAAATGTAACACTTCTACAAACAAGTTATCTTTTCTTTAGAGGAAGTGGCACATGGGCTTTATTTATAAGTAAAGGAAGGCCTTTTTTGTTTGCCACAGTTTGTGCATGGAAAAAATGTAAATTAAATTTCAAACAAAAAATGTTAATGGCTGCAAATCAAATGGTGAATAAATGACTCTGTGGTGTTCATGTGTTTGTAAATCTGACTGATGACGTCAGTGCTTTACCAGCCGCTGTGTAGGATTTCTGGTGATATATTACTTGCAACAAATACTGGCACTTCCATGCCATGTAAGAATGATTTGTGATTGCATTTAGATAATTACAGTTTGGGGGAAAACACAACAATCAGTTTGTAACAAGGTATTTGCACAGTGTCCCTTAACTGGTTCACTATGGTTTCAGAGAAATGTTGAAGACCAGCTTTTCAATAGAGTGTGTGGTCTCTCCAAATGTTTACTGACAGATAGACAAAAAATTTCCACTCAGCAGCTTCATAAAACACACTCTCTAACCTCACAGTTTCAGTCCCTCAGAAAGACTTCAAAGATGTTGAAAGATTGCTTTAAAAAAACACTCAAAATTGCGCTGAATTAAATGCAATAATCAAAATCCCCCATATTTCTCTTTGTGAAGATGATTCGATCCACATTACATGCCTCAACACACTAGAAAAAAATCTTGATTTATTCATAGCAACGGTCCAGTGTTATTAAAACCAGGATTTACTGTTTCCAGACGCTCACTGCTTTACAGTTTAACCATAAACCTCAACCTCTCCACTGAGGCTCTAAAGATCTTTAAGTCAATGTACACATCTGTGCTCTACGTAGTTAAATAATATAATGCTTTAACACGAGAGGGAAATGGTTTTGATAGCATTGCGATCATTCTACTCAAACCACTGTCTCTCCCATCTTTCATGGTTAATCTGTGATGGAGGGAAGTGGGGAGTGTTGCTTTGTAAAAGATTAAGTCTGTAATTTCATCCACAGAGTAACAGTCAATTATTTTGGCTCATGGTGTGGTAGTTGTATGGAGTAAAGACTTTTATTTCCCGACATGAACGTAGCAGTATCAGAAGGAACTTGTGATCATTTAAAGGGGCACACTCCATTTTGCACATCGACCATCGACGTCATGGAGGCAGGGAGAATGAGGTGCAGAGCTAAAGATGAATCGGTGCTTTGTGTCTGAAGAACAGAGGTGTGGATTCTATAGTACCATGGTGAAATTCCTGGGTTGCTGGTAAATGATGTTGATCCAAGCAAAAGCTGAGAAGTGGCAAGCCACGGAATGTTACTCAGTGAGGGGAAAACCTGCAGAGACCTTCATGTAGACCGCAGAGTTTGGGCCTCTCTCCTTCTGTTGGAATCCTTCTCATCCCATCTGTGTGTGCGCGTGCATGCGTGTGTGCATACATCTGTTGTACATAACCAAATCTGTTCTTGCATTACTGTTTTTTAAAATGTTTTTAAAAAAGGAATCTCAAATAGTTTTAATATTTTGTTTTCTTCTCTTGTCTTTTTTAACAGAAACATAAGGCATTGAGAAATAAAACTTGTCCAGGGAAATATTTACAAACAGCACTCTGCATCTATTGTGATCTCTATTCAATTTTCACTGTTGCTATGTCTCTAATGAAATATAGTTTACATTTCTCACTGATATTTGAGGCAGAGCTCAGTGTCAGGTTTAACTGCTTGTACTCTCAGCCAATAACTGGAGAGAACAGAGTGGCACTCCTACACACCTCCATATCCACTAGCTGTAAAGGGGTGATGGTCAAGGGAAAAACTTGCTTATTTCTAGCTGCTCAGTGAATTCCGACGTGGTGCATTTATAGGATGCCAACTGTGCAACAAGTTCAGTCATGAAATTTCCTTGCTCATTATTTCAGACAACTGTCAGGGGTGATAAAAATGACAGAGTGAGGTCAGTGGATGCTGAGGCACATGCGGTGTAGAGGTCGCCAACTTTCCGTAATATCGACCACTACAAACCTAACGTCACGTGGTCCTTAGGTCTACAACAGCACTCAAAGAGCTTCTAGGAATGGGTTTCATGGGCGAGCAGTCTTATATGACCAAATTCAAAACAACATTTAGTATGCAGGGGTATTAATAAAACATTCTTATTGTGCTCTAGAGCATTGATGAAGTAGGTCTTGTCTATCTGACCATCTGATGGATGAGTCTGGGTTTGACAGTTGCCAGGAAAACGATACTTGTCTGACTGCACTGTGCCATCTGTGAAGTTTGTTGGATGATGCCATTTCTACTGTAAATCAATTGCTGTGTTAAAATTATTTTTTTCTTTAATGTTAAGCCTAAATCAAGGCTGGTTGAAGCAAAGTTTAGAGTTTTTAATCAGAATAAAGCCATTTTAAACAGTATGGCCCTTACTGGAAAAGAAGTGGGGACAACAAAATTACAGGGAAGAATGAGCTTTCTGTACAATCTAGCTACTACAGCTGCAAAGTGTCTACCAACCTCATATCATCATACAACCTCATTGGCCAACCTCAAGAACAGGATGCAGCTTAAGTTTATATCCTTTTGTGGGCAAATGGGAAAATACTTTATCTATGTGGTAAACTCATGCAGTTCATCGCCACATTATTTGGCTTCATATTCAACTGAAGGCTATATGACCATTTTCCTTGTTTTTGAGACTCGTTGCTAAGTTCAGTTGAATCTAACCCAAGAGGGTCATCATTTTTTTTGTTTAACCCTAACACTCTAAAAAGGGGAAAATGATCCTTGGATGTTAAAATGTTGAAATAAATGTGTTCAGCAGTGAAAGAAAATGTACTTTAAACAAACAGTTCCAGTTAAATATAATTAAATTGCATAAAAGCAAAAAGAAATAAAAACAAAAATAGACTGAATAATAACATGAAATATGAGTATTTGAAATTTCAGGCAGTATTTATTTTTGCATTAATTAAAATTAATTTATTTCTAACCATGTACCATCTGCAGCAAAATAATAATAATAAAAAAAATCATAATACTATCTGACTTAATACAGATTTTGTGCAATATTTCTAAACATGGCTTGTTTTAAAAACATTAAAAACATTTTCTTTACCCGCTTATTCCCTTTCAGGTCATGGGGGTCTGCTGGTGCACTTCTTCAGCACAATTTGGTCGAAGGGCAGTTGTACATCCTTGACAGGTCACAGGGCAACACACACATTTATTCCTAAGGGACTTTATAGAGTATTCAATTAAACTGGCGCATGTTTTTAACTCAGAGGAAACCCACACAAGTATGGTGAAAACTAAACCCAGGAAGGTCACCAGCAAGCCTTGAACCAGCAACCTTCTGACTGAAAGTCCACAGTGTGAAGGATAATTTAGGTATCTCCCAAGTTTTATTTTCTCTAATTATGTGGTGTATTATGTTATAATTATTTGAGTATTAAGTGTAATATTAAACAGAAAAATAAATGAGTGATAATTGTGTATTTCTTTTGTTACTTGACTTTAATCAATAGGATATTTTTATAGACCTGTGTTATCACCCCGAGTGCCTTTTTCTCTGTGCAGAGGATTAAGACAGTCCACCATTACAGGAAGTGAACGGCTCACGTCCAAAGGCCCGACGCAAACGGAACTACGCCCCAACTAATTTGCATTTTTAAGAACATATATAAGGCCAGGCCACAAGGAAGGGGTGTGAAAGCTAACACATTGCGACGGGAGCTTGACACACGTTGCTGATGTGTAATGCAGTTAGTTCACCCAGATATATCTGTAATGTGTTATTCATGAAACTCTTAGTAAATATTTGGACTTCAAGCCCTCTCCTGTCTTCTCTGGAATATATTATTATATATTCCCTTCAAGTGCTATAAATATAATAATTATAATAATAATTATAATAATGACAACAAAAATAAAATCGAATGGGTTTTGCACAATCGAATGTGTTATATTCTTTCAATAGGCTGAAATTCCTGAAGACTGAAATTTATGTCGCTATTTGTTATTGTAGTTTACCTGGAAGTCCATACTGCAAAACAGGTTAGTCATGCCATTTTGACTTATAGTATTGTCAAAAATGTAGTACTGGTATCTCTACCCAAGTAATTAAAAGCTATGCACTTGTAATTTCCTGAATGCCCAATTGTGGGTTTTCGAATAATAAGTGTCCCATGAGCGTGGAGATGCTCTTTACCTAAAGATTGTCCCTTTCCAGTCGTTGAGAGAATTGTGTGATCCGGTAACTCCCAGATTATGTCTGGTGTAGGAATACCATTGGCAACACATTTAAGTTGAACAGGAACTCCTGACACTCCTTTCAAAGTTGGTGGTGGTCCATTCGTGATTCGAGCTGACTGAGCAACAATTAAGACAGATACAGCTAGAACAGCCTCCCCTGCATCATTTTTTGCTCTACACACATAATTACCCCGATCTCGCATTGTAGTTTCACGTACAACGAGTGTCCCATTCTCCAGTAAATTGTAACGGCCAATTACCTTTTTATGTGGTAGAATGAGTCCTCCTGGAGTAGACCAGGAAATTGTGGATTTTACTCCATCTGTAAGGCAATGCAGGAAGAGTGACTCTCCAGAAAGTGCTCGAATAATACCCTTTGGTCGTGTAAGAATGTAAGGCTTCCGAATCACCTCAAAGACAACAAGCTTTTCAATGTAGCCCACCTTGTTTTTAGCAGCACAACGGTATTTACCAGTATCCTCTGAAGTGGAGTTGCAAATCACAAGAGTGCCATCTTTTTCCAGTAGGTACCTTGATCCAAAAGTCCCTGGTCCTCCAGTAAATGCTGTTCTATTGGGTAGTGTCCATAAGATCTCAGGTTTGGGGTGGCCATCTGCTGAACAATTTAGCACAGCAGTTCCCCCAACTTTGGTCACCACTCTCTCATTGAAAGGGTTATTAAAAATAGGCCTCCTGAGGTTTTCGGTTACTTCCAGTTGAACCAACATGACTGCTTCACCTCCATCATTCTGAGCAATACAAATAAATTCAGCTGTATCTGAAGGTCGTACATTGCGGATTTCAAGTGTACCATTTCTATGGACGTTGATCCTGCTACCATAATATGGAGCGGTAAGAAATATATTGTCAGGCATGACCCATGTGATCTTTGGTGGTGGATTTCCTTCAGCCTGGCAGTCTATTAGCTTTCGAGAAAATTTGATTGCTGTATCTTTAAGTACTGTTCTATTTTGATTGAAGCCATTGATGACAGGTGAGTTTCCATCAAGGTCCAGTTTGTACACGTTGGTGTCTTCACCAGCAGAACTGCGTGCCATGCAGACATACTCCCCGACATCAGACAATTTTATGTTTCGTATATCAAGAGATCCATTCGCATGAACTAGAAAACGCTCATTGGATGCAGCAATTATGTCTTTGGAAGGTAACATCCACAGTATCTTTGGCTTGGGTTCACCAATAGCCTTGCAATCGAAGCGAATATTTCCACCAGGTTTCACCTTGGCCTGAGACAGGTCTGGGGGCTGAATGTGGGGAGCAGCACTTATCACACTAATATGAATGTGCATTTGGTCTTTCCCTAATTTGTTCTCAGCATAACATGTATAATCACCTTCTTCATCAGTACCCACTTTATTAAGAAAGAGTGTCCCATTATCAAATAAAACATATCGTCTGAATGGATCCCCTTCTGCCCCATCTGCTTGAAGCGCACTATTTACCAAAGTACCATCAGGAAGTCCCCAAGATATCTCAGGGATTGGGAGCCCAGCAGCCACACAGTCCACTTTGACGTCGTTACCATAAAGGACTTGCTTCTTACCAAAAGCTTTAGGCTCAATCCGAGCTGGCTTCATAGATATTGAGACCCTCATGAGTTGGACATCTTCTCCAAGCTTATTGCTTGCAACACAGAGGAAGTCTCCAGCATCCTTCTCAGTGACTGATTCAATTATGAGGGAACCATTTTCCAGGACTTTAATAGAACTGCCCATTCTGAAATGATAACGTAAATGTAATATTTGACTACAAAGTTTATACATAAACTGAATTGTAAATTATTTACATTGTAAGCTATATCATATAGTAGTAAAGTACAAGGAAAAGGAAATGTGTATCTTAGTAAATAAAAGTTCTCTAAAGTACTCTTGTCCAGAACGAAGTGGCTTGCATAGTTTCAGCTGGTAGATGTTAAAGTGCTAAATAGTCTGTGTATGATGGGTTAATCCTATTTCTGATACTTTAAAGCAATAAAATATATTTCCTTTTCATTCCAGTCTTGAAGGTTTCATTCAGATTTCTTTGATAAATTGTGTCACCAAAGCTGGACGTGTCTAATCAATTTGGTATTGCTTAATGAGAGCATATAAATGAAGGGCATCAGAAATAGAAAGAAAAGTGTCTACCTGTTTGACTGGTCCACAAGACCCTTAGAAGGTATCCTCCATAGAATTCGTGGTTTCGGGTCCCCAGCTGCAGAGCAGTTTAGATGAAGGTGACCACCATATACTACCACTGTTTGGTATTGAGATGTGCTGATGATCTTAGGCACAGTGTCTTTCTTCATCACGGAGAAAGTAACAACACGATGATCTGCTCCCATAGAATTAGCTGCAATACACTCATATTTCCCACTTTGATTTATTTCCACGTCCCTGAGGTAAACAGTTCCATTTTCAAAAACCGAAACTTTATTGTTTGAGTAAGTCTGAGGGAATACCGTCCTACCATCATGTAGGATCCAACGTATTGCAGGTTTTGGGTTACCTTGAGTTGTACAAGGCAAAAAGAGATTCTGCCCTACATAAGCTTTCACCTCCTGTTGTTTTTCCTCAAGTATTACGGGTGGTGTTCCTGCCACCTGCAAATAAACAGTGGCAGTGTCTGTACCACCCGGATTACTTGCTATGCACTTATATGGTCCATGGTCCAAAACCGAAACTTGTTGAATAGTCAGTGTCCCCACTGAAGATACAATAACTCTTCCATGCCCAGTATTTGGTGACCTCACTTCAGTGTGATTTGGTAGAATCCATGAGACAACTGGCTCAGGTCTGCCCTCTGTTCTGCATTCCAACGTCACAGTTTTCCCAGCAATAACCTTCAAATCCCGTATCCTGGTCTCCAGGATCCTGGTGGGGTAGGCCACAACTGACAATGTCACCACAAGCTTGTCAGAACCAAACTTGTTTTGGGCATTACATATGTACTGGCCTTGGTCTTTGATATTGGTTCTTTGGATAAGCAATGTTCCATTCTTCAAAACCTCAAATTTACCCATTTTTCCTTTGATGACCAACATTTTACCTGATGATGTAAAAGACAAAAAATAGTCAGCAAACATACCAACTTGTGATTGTATAATATATCACATTAAGTTTAGTAGACCATTCATGGATTCCATTCTCCAAAACCCATTTCAAAGAACTTTTTTGTATGAACGGTTTAAGACATTAACTTTTTATCTTTAATTTTGTACCTGTAGTATATCGGTTCCAGCTGATGATGGGTTGTGGGTTACCAGTGGCCTCACATGGGAGGAAAGCATCGGAGTTTGAAAGAACTGTGAAGCTGGCAGCTTTTCCACCACCGATCACTGGCTTAGAGATAACATGACTATTGGTAGAGGTTTCAATCTTTGTAGAGTAATCATGTGAATTCAGCATCACACTGGTGTGGCTTGTGTAGGGAAATGGAGTCGTGAATGCAGTAGAATCAGTTGAGGTAACTTTCTTCTTTTGGAATAGTGCAGGAGTATGCTGCTGAAGACATTTGATGCAGACTTTGTTGACTTGTTTGTGTGTTGTTGGCACAACTGTCAAGGGTCTCTGTGTAGTATAGCCCAAAACTTTTTCTGTTGTACTTCTAAAATTAGTACTCAGTCTTGCTGTACTGGTTTCATGTGGAAAAGATGGAACTGTGGAATGGTGTCCTGGGTTTAAAGTTGAAATGGATTTAGTGGAAACTGTAGTGCCAGAATCTACATCAACAGTTGACAAATGTCTGGTTGATTCTTTAAGGGGTGTATTCAAAGTTTTTAACACTCCACCTCTGTGTTTAATTTGTGGTTCTGCAGTTTTAGATAGAGTGGTAAAGGGTATGTCAGCATTTGAAGGGACTGTGGCAATCTGAGTATTTGGAGTCATTTTGGTGTTGGGCTTCCTCCCACGGAATCTTCGACTGTTGTAACCTGGATTTTGTTTACCCCAAAATCTAGTTTGAGAGGGAAAGACGTTACGGCCATTTTGCTTTAGCTGTGTTTTGATTGTTGGCAGGGCTAGAAGAGTATTAGAAACATCTGTTGGTTTTGTTGTTGAGAGCTCATGACTGGCTGGAAAAGTATGGATCTCAACATTTTTAGATGGTATTATAACATCTGAAAAGTCTGTTTCAGTAATGGGGGATGAACCTGATGAGTCACCAGATGATGCATCTTCAATTATGTTACCCTTTTTCTTTGAAGAGGAGGTATTAATTTGTGTGACCTGATATTCTGTAGTCGGAAGTGAAGTTGTTGATTTGTATGGTATTTTCATTAGCCACTCAGGGGAAATTGTGAACATAGTATCATGTTGGGCATATCCTTTTGGTTTAAAGACTCTTTGGTTGTGATTCGTCCTTTGTGCAGTTGTAGAAGACACTGTGGGTGTAAGCATGGTCGTTGTACCCAAATCTGGTTCCTTGATTGCTGCATTAAGATGCATGTTATAATCAGTCGCCCCTTCAGATTTTTCAGACACTATAGTTGATGACCCTATGGAAGGGTTAATTTTTCCAGAACCCGCCATGATCGTATTATCTGTTACATTCAAAGAGGATATTGTTGTGAGGTATCTACTAGTAGAATTCACCAGACTTTGATTAAAATGTTTTAGGCACTTATCTCTAAATGATCCAGATGTGAACATTTTTGTTGTTTCACAGTCTGTGATGTTGGTGGTGGTTCCAGAAAACGTGAGATTGCTATTCGTATTTGGTGTGAGGTGCTTAAATTTCTCAAGTAAAGACTGTATATCTTCAATTTTACTGGGCCGAATGATTCTACGTTGGCCATGAAATTTGCGTCTCTTACCTGATAGAATCCTTTTGGAAGGCACTATTTGGATCTGGTGTTTAGAGATGATAGTTGATCCAGGAATGAGCTCTGATGTGATTCTTTGAGTTGTCTGAAATGTAATCTTTTCTTGATTTTCTTCTGCAGTGGTTAGCGCTGTGAATATGGTTTGACTCTGGGGCTCTAAATAGGTGACATTGGGACCTTTAAAAGTATGTACTGTTGTTGATCCAGTGGTAATATCTTCTGAGTCTCCAGAGAACAGAAGCTCTGAAGCATCTCTCAGAGAAGACTTGAGAGTTGTGGGTGTCCTAGGAGGATGTTCTGTTGAACTCTCCGGTTTATGGGTGTCAATGTCAATATAACTTTTAGTATAATCTGACTTGGTTATGCTTTGTTTGTTTTTTTGAGCCCTAAAACTGCTTAAAGTGTAGCTCACCATCACTGGAGTTGCAGGTGTCTCGTAATTTGATAATGGTGTAGCTAGTTTGGTTTTCTCATTTGATTGTAAAATGATACTTGTGCTTTTAGGGTTTAATTCAATGAAAGCATTGTTAACCATTTTGGAAATCTTTGGGATTTCAGTATTTTTGATGGTACTCACAAATTTTCTGTCAAGTGCTTGTGTTGTTGCCATTACAATGAATTCATCTTCAGAAATACCATCCCCTGAACCAGCTATAGTGTCATGAGAAGTTGATTTGATTCTTAAGCTAAGTGGCTGATTGCTTGCTCCTTTATTTTGAGTTTTCTGGATCATTTTACGAGAGAGTCTTCTTGAGTTTCTTCCATTCCATCGTCTGCCATTGGAAAGCTTTTGAAATCGAGACTGTAACCATTGGTATGGTCTCCCTGAAGTAATTCTTCTTGACTCCTCACTCCTAAGCCTGTTAGTAAATAAACTACTTTTAGTTTCCTGACTGTCATCAATTATTTGTACACCGCGATTATTGGGCTCTTTTACTAATGTTGGTGTTGTGTTACTGGTGAGATCTTCTTTAACTATTACATATGAAGCTAGTAAATCAATTCCCAAAATATTTGACGCTACGCATCTGTAAAATCCTCTGTCTCTGGAAGTCAGGTTGTTAATAATCAATGTTCCATTTTGGTGGAGCTCTCTTTTCCCATGGGATTCGTCTAAAGTGGTGTGGTCTGGAAGTATCCAATGGATTGAAGCCTGCAGAGTGCTGACTGGTGTACAGTCAAGACTTAACTTCTGACCAAGAGTGTATGAGACTTTGATTCCATTGATATATTCTTCTTCAATGTCTGTAGGCATCACAGTGACTCTGAAGTCTAGGACATCTGCATCCAGATAGTTTGTTGCAATACAATGGTAGACCCCGCTGTCTGAGATTTGGGCAGATTTTAAATGAAGACTTCCTTCATGCGTTATCACTACTCTTTGGTCCTCTGTGTTGTAAGGTGCACGCATCTTACTTCCATCTGGAAATATCCACTCAACAACAGGTTCCGGGTCCCCAAAGGTGGGGCAAATTAATTTGGTTGCTCCACCAACAAGAACTACATGTTCAGTCTTGGTTTGGTTGTCCCATTTGATCATTGTCCAGCTATATTTCTCCTTCCCATTCCTGTTAACATTGTGTAATTGAACATTTGATGAATGCTTGATGGTAATAGTTGGGAAAGTTGTTGTAGTGCGTTCCAACTGTAGCATGATTTTATCTTGCAATAACCATTCAGGAGTGGCTTTAATTTTTACTTCAGTATCTGTGAAAACAGCGTCAGGAGTGGCAGGTACTTGCTTGTATGTGTCATATGTATCTAGGTGTGAAGACAGTGATAATTCTCTCACAAGTGTCATCGGGAAATCACTATAGGTAGCCAAAATATCCCAAACTTTCTGTATATTGTCATAGTCAATGTTACAGACCAACAACGTGGAAATTCTTGCACTCAGACCATTTATATCTTTTCTATTTATTCCAAATATTGCAGTCAGATTTTCTATTGTCGTTGGCCTCTGGACAACACATGCGATATGGGCAGAATGCTGGAGTTGATCTGTAATGTTCATTTCCCACATCCCAATTGGAGCAACAAAATCTTTGGGAGACAGCATGGTGTAGTCTTCGTCACCAATGGTAAAATTCCTCTGTTTTAAGGCCGATTGAATCCATGGTCTGTCACATACGAAGCCATCACTTTGCAAATGTAACATTTTTTGGTCTCTGGAGGAGGAAAGGAATTGACAGATGGGACATGGGTCTTTTAGAAACTTCTTGTCGCTTTTGCATTTTAGAACACCTGCAAAGCAAAGATAAATTTAATTACGTGCAACTAAAAATTTAAGTATCACTTTCTCTGTTTATACCACTGTGTGTTGGTACTACTTTCTTTGGTCATTTTAATGAAAGTTACCATACAGATTTTGGGCATACAAAGTTTGTGAGCCACTCTTAATCGAACATTTTACTGCTCTTAAACACAAATTCTTCAAATTATGTGGACATTGTCGTAACTGGGTAATCGCATAAACCTGGTACAGCCAGGTAAAGAGAAAAAGATGAGGATGAGTTGGAGTCATTGCAACCAGAGTTCACAGTTATCTTAAAACACAAAAACAAAGAGAAACAGTAGAACCAGGAAATAAGGAAACCAAGAAGATAATATTAGTGATGTACTGAGAGTCTGGAGGTAAACAACCATGCCAATGATTTGACAGACAAGAGAAAAGAGTAGAAGCCTGGGATTACAAGGAAGTACTCAGAGGTTGACAAAGGAAATTAACAGGGTGGACACATGCACTGGTGGAAACAGCTAAACATGGTTTTTCTCAACAAATAATGCATTAAAATATGCATGCCATTGCATTCTGTTTGTTTATGTTTAAGTGAACGTTTCAGCTTTGTTGGGATTATGAAGTTCAAAATATCACCTGGGTGTTTCTTAATCCACTCGGCAAGCCAACTCATCCGACAGTCACATGACCAGGGATTTCCACTGAGGAAGAGATTTTCAATCATGGAGCTGCCAGATAAAAGCGCTGCAGGCAATGTCCTCAAAGCATTGTCTGACAAGTAAATAGTCTTGAATGATGACCATTTTAAAATCTGTCCGAAGCGCAGAGTAATAAAAGTGTCTGGATGAAGCTGCTGGAGCTGGTTTCCTTCAAGGTTGATCAACTGCAGCATTTTTAACCCATAAAAACTCTCTGGATGGATAAAGGTAATGAGGTTGTTGTCCACATGAAGACGAACAAGATTATCCAGACCTTTAAATGTGTCCTTGTTGAGTTTCTCAACTTTGTTGTAGCTCATTTTTAGAACCTAGACACATTACAGAAATTCAAGCGTTAGATTGTGGTTTTCAAGATCCCCATTATTGCAAACAGATATGTACAGCATGTATTAACCTTAAGATTTTACTTTATTGACAAAATAAAAGAAATGTTCAAAAGCATAAAATCTGTCAGTGAATTTGTCCCTTGAAACTGATGTCAGTCTTGTGTGTGGTAGAATTTCATAAATCAGAAGTCTGTCTCTTTTTTTTTTCTTTAATGTCAATGCAATTTTGCACTTTCAACGGCCATTATAGAGGACCCTTATTACCGTTTCATACAGATATGTTTACGTAGATGACCCCTGTTATGATCCGTGTTATATTTTCACTATAAATGTCAGACATTTATAACCAGTATATTGTATTTATATAAATGGCTGTATAAATATTTGTGATAAACTTGTTTATGGAAACTTTGTCCACACACAATGCCACATCAAAACCAACCTTGGGCATTTACTCTTAGATGTTTTTACCTGTAGAGAGGCAAGGTCACAGAAGGAGCTGTCTTCAATAGTCTTGATTGTGTTACTATGCAGCATTAGCAGTTCCAAACGTTTCAGACCAGAGAAATCACTCATTTTAATACCCGATAAACTGTTGTACCTGAAACACAAAATAATACAAAGCATGTATTAATTCCTCCTTGTCTAAAGCTGTTTAAGTGGCTTTAGATTATTGTGTAAACGATCCCTAGAAACATGTGCTTGCAAACTCCATCATCCATAGCTGCGGAATTCAGTTAATGGGGTGCAGGCACTGATGTTTGTCATTTAATGTAATTAAAAAAAAACTACTTCCACTTGTATTACAACATAATATAAAAAAAGATTAAAGATTAAGAAAAAAATTATTAAGATTAAGAAAGGATTAAGAAAGCAAATGTGCTACAGGTTTGATTAGATTTAATGATCTATGCTAAAAAAAATTGCTTAAGTGCTATCGCCTGATTTGTGGAACCGCTGATATTTTCCAAAATGGAAAATGATTATTATTAACTATGGTGACAGAGAGAATGGCCCAAAAAGTGGAGTTACATTAATTCACACGAATAAAGTAAACATAATTAACATTTCTACTCTTTAAGATATACAAAAAGTTTTAAAATAGTTTCATATTCAAATGTTCTCACTTTCTAAATATGGTATTAGCAAGTAAAGCTAACAGAACGCAATGTTTGTTCCAGTAGTTGTCATTGGTATGATCTACTTATAATAATAATATTAATAGCATAACAAGTGTATATTAATACAAGTTCTAAAGAAGAGTAAATGGTTCGAATGAAAGCTTGTGGCTCAGCTGTTGAACTTGAAGTCAACTCCAAGGGAAACAATAGGAAGAGCTTCTTCTAAGCAATTTTAATGGCTTTTTATAACAATATGTCACTGTTAGGTCAGATGTTTTGTGCCTCATTTATGAATAAGCCAGTATGACCAATTCAAATACTTGTATCAGATACAAGTATTTGGTTTTAGCCAACTAATAAAGTTGGCCAAAATCAAAACCAACTAAAAGCTACCATTTTTGAAAAGCTCAGCTATAGAATGGTCAATCCACCAATCCTTACTTTCCACAAATGCTCTCTTGAAATATGCACATGTGGAGTAGCATTACTGGACAACCACTGGTATCCAGCAATATGTGTATTATTTTTTATCTCTCTCAGTGACAGTGCATGGATATATTTTACCCCAGGTTAACTCTTTGCACAGCTTTGTTGATTCCCCTTGGTGCCTCACTCAGGTATCTGAATGCACAGTGCACCTCTGAAGGGGTGAAGCAGGCACAGGTTTCAGGACAACCAATGATCCTCTGAGAGATTTCAGCCAAAATGAACAGAAGTGCCATGAGTCTCCATAACAGATGGGATGGGAAGCTCATTCTGGAGCAGGTTGGGTGATTCTTTGATTTAATCTCCATCAAAAAGTCCATCTGGTCTCTGTTTGAAGAAAGTTTAGAATAAGCAAAATGATTTTACTTAAGGAACTGAACAAATTCATGCAGAAGGTAAGTACCGGTAGGTACTTTGATAAAGTAAATACTTCTTAATGTGTAATGCCTACTACATAGTCGGGGTGAGTAGTGCAATTTCTACTGGAACACACTTCCTCTTTATCCTAACTATGGGATTGAGCGTCATGGGATTGAGAAGTGTGTGTGGAGTGGATTTTATGGGCTTTTTTAGAATTTCCCTGGTAAATCATCAGGGTATAACTCACCTCACCTACTGTTTTTCACCTACTGATCAGTTTGCTATTTCAAATCTCTCATTAAAGTGCAATTCTTTGACTGGCCGGAGCAGGGAATCTCATTAACATGATAAAGTGCATAACTTTACAGAAGAAAAAACACATTCAAAGCCGAGTACCAACTCATTTTTTATAAATTCATATTTATATAATATCTTTAAAGTGTACATAATAAAAGTTATCCCCATTGGCAGCCATAAACAAGGGCTGATTTATACAGTAACTGTACATTTTCTTAAAATAATTGGTTTACAAATATAGTAGACATGTTTATAACAATGTTTTAATGATCCTGTAAATGAATTTAACTGCACTGAATATGTACTATAATACCCTAATTTAATTTAGTTTTTCACATTTTTATATCATTGTTTAATGTACACTGTTTTGAATAAGAGTAAATAAACCACACATGCTCGACATATTACAAATAATATTAGCGTTATTCTGAAAAAAAAAACATTTTTAATAAATAAAGTAACTATTATATATATATATATATATATATATATATATATATATATCATTTAAATAAATATAACTTTTTTGAAATTATAGAAATAACTAATACTATTTAATACAGAACCCCAGATAAATAGTCAAAATTGTGAAAGTAAATGTTCTAATTGTTCTTAAAAAACAGTTTTCTTATTAATGTAATGTTTTAGTAGGAATTGGTTATGGATTTCCAGTATTCTTCAAAAAATATCATAAATGATTGAGACAAGTGAATATTTTGAAAATGAAATGATTAGCACAAATAAAAACTATGCCCCACTTTCTTTGGTGGATTCACAAGTATTTATAATGCACTTACCTAACCACAGCTCAACTCTTTATATTCCCATAAAACACAGTCCAGATGGTGAGAGGAATAATCCAAAGTACCATGTACATGGTCCCAGTTGAGAGTGTGCGTGTTTAGAATTCTATAAACATTGATTCCTCAAGGTTTGGTTGGTTGATGTGAGTTTAGATTAGTTCAGTTTAGCTTCACACAGTTTCACTTCAGTTGATTTTGAGAGAGACGGGTGCCTCTCTGCTGTGTTCAGGGTGCACAAGGAGAGAGAGGAAAACACCTTCAGGGGGATTGTTCTTCTCCCCCTTCTCCCTAAATCTCATTTTTCAGTTTGCACTTCCCTTCAGGGGAACAAATCTCTATGGTCTATAGAAACCGATAGAAAGCCCATATAATTAAGCTTTTTTTTGTATTTTAGTGTTAAGCACAAAGCTTATTATTGAAAGTTACAGATGATGTATTCCATTGGGTTTCATGTTTTCCCTGTTAACCTCCATATTTCACTAATTAGAAGGCAGGGTTTCTAAATAAACACAAAAAATAGAATCTAGAAAAATAGAATAGTGTGAACAAAATGTTACACGCTTACTTTGTCTCATTGGCAGCAATGTATTTCCATAAAATATCTTAAATCTCAAAGAATGAAATTGTCCAAATGAAAGTCTTTCCATTACACTGTGTTGACTGATCAATGGGAAATCAAAACCAACAGAGATCTGGATTTAAAAGTACTCAAAACAAAAGTGCAAAAGTCAGATCACAGGCTAATAATCCAATGTTTGTGGAGATTCCTGAAAGGATGACGATGGGAAGGACGTTTGCTCCCACATCCAGCAAAATCATTTTTCCAAGTGGTTTTCTTGCCAACTGCAAGACATTTAACCAGTTGTCTGTTCCACGTCTGTCTGGGCAGTCGCCGGTTCGATCTCTAGCTCCACTGAGTTGAATGAGTTTTGAAAACTTACACCTGTGACAACCATTACTGTGGTGGCCTTGAGCAAGTCACCAGTTTCCTCACAGCTCCCCGGGTGCCGCAGCTGTGTCTGCCCACTGCTCCAGGTGTGTATTCACAGGGTGTTGGTTTACTGTGTGTGTGTGTGTGTGCATTTGGATGGGTAAAATGCAGAGCACAAATTCCTCGTATGGGTCACTCCATACTTGGTCCTAAGGTATTTTTCACTTTCTTTGGTACAGTGCCAGGTAAAACTGGTTTTCAACTGTAGCCCATTTCCTGCACACGGCTGTACATGTTGGCTCTGTATGTTTCTACTCCAGACTCAGTCCACTGCTTCCGCAGGTCCCCCAATGTCTGGAATCGTTCCTTCTCCACAATCTTGACCTCATGGTCCAGTCACCTCTTCTCGTTGTGCAGTGTTTTCTGCCACACTTTTTCCTATATCAAGGTGCCTTGATATGGCACTCTGGGAACAGCTGATTCATTCAGAATTTTCTTTCTGTGTCTCACCCTCTTGCTTGAGGGTGTCAATGATTGTCTTCTGGACAGCAGTCAGGTCGGCAGTCTTACCCATGATTGCGGTTTTCAGCAATGAACCAGGCTGGGAGTTTTAAAAAGCCTCAGGAATCTTTTGTAGGTGTTTACAGTTAATTAGTTGATTCAGATGATTAGGTTACTAGCTTGTTAGGTTACTAGAACCTTTTCATGATATGCAAATTTTTTGAAGTAGGAATTTTTGGGACTTTTTTCCCTCTTATGTACATAAAATCACATGAGACTTCCATAAATGATGAGACCATTTTATAGGGTTTATCAATTGTTAAACTAAACTATGCCTAACAGTAAATGGACAGAGAATAATGACCGAAATCAAATTTTTGCCCGATCTATCACATTGCCCAGAAGAATATTGGCATCGTAAGAAGCTGTTTTGTTAATTTTTGACTCAAGATCTCTGCTGGTTTACACCCATGCTTCACTTTCTCCAAAGCTTCATAGTCCAAATATACAGACGGCACAGCGACATAAAACAAACTTCAACGTGTGCCTAGAGACCCGTCCAAAGGAGAAATGCTTTCCACTTCCATGCTTTCCTGTCTTCCCATTGAAGTATACACTTGAGGAAACTGGGAGCTTTCGTAAGGGATGATGAAATGAGAAGTTAAACCTCATGATTCCAAAGCAAATGTTTTCTAAAGGTCAGGCAACATTGCTAATCCATTAAAAAGGATCATTTCAGTTAGAACAGTAAAGTGGTTAATGAATATGTAGCAACACAGGCTGTGTATCTGAACATGTAGAATCATGGCAAGATATTAATTGAATTATTATCTTAATATGCTATGAAACCGCTCACGACCACCTAATAGCCAGCTTAAACTCCCTGGAACACTATTAAGTGAGTGACCACAAGAGTTGGTTAATATCAAAAAAAGCTAACATCAAGTATCAACCAGAGACCTGCATAAATCTCTAAACACTTGCTTAAATCAGCTCACAACAATAAAACACAAGGCCAACTTTGAGCAGCTGAAATACAGTTTATCCCCAAGCAAAGACCATGCAGCAGAAACCTAAAAACAACTTTAACACGCTCTTAAAACAACGCTCTTAACTAGCGTTAATCATAAACAACCAACTTAAATGTGTCTGTGACAATGCTAGTTCATCTATGTAAAAGCAGCACATTTAAAATCCACTAATAACAATATTTCTGTAGTAGAGTATGCAGAAGCAAGCCAATAGCCTTTTCCACATCTTAGCTAGATTATATATGTGTATTCGTAGCTAAACACCTCCAAATATATGGCTAGCTTAGTTTAGCTAAAGCCCTGGCTAAATTCAATGCTATACTTGAACCAAGCTAGATCATAGCCAGTAACAGATAAATGAAAGTTAGCTGCCGTGTTTTAAAAACTCTGTCAGCAGATGGCAGTTTGAAGAATGTCAATGTTAAAGGTCTTCCGGAAAATCTGACGGCTGCTATGACGGTTTTGAGGAAATAGAATATGAGGGACAATCAGCAAATTAAAGACACATTTTAACAAATAGGATCTCATCAGAAAGAGTGATTGTTTAGCAGACTGTATGTCGGCGGACCCATGCATTGCCACAAATGGCTTTTATTTCATGGATGAAGGGAATAGACTGATGTGAAAAATGGGCCCACGGTGGCAGTTCTACTCACAGTGGGATGTGTTAACTTGAGAAGAATGTTTGACGCGAAGGCAGCAGCTGGGAAGCATCAGCTGTACACTTAAAGCAACATTTATTACTGTTCTTGAAACTCATAGGCTGACACGTTATTGCTGAACAATAATCAAAATTATTAACATTATGTTAAAAGTGAGATAGAACAGAAGAAACAAAATAAGATTTCTTCTAGGAACTGAAACTTTGTGTTTCATCAACTTTCCACTTCCTCCAACATTCAATAGCGCAATGGTTCGAGAGGGGGCGGCAGTGAGCTTGTGTTGGTTGGACTCTGCGCTGTACCGGAAAACCAAGAAAACAGCGAAGAAGAAGAATCACAACAAAGAAAAGCGATTACCGACGCTCAAATTTCACGTAATTACAGGTAAATAACGCAATCTTTTATTGGAAACATGTTTTGTATCTGTGGGATTTGACCAGAATCAGTGAATAGGCAGAGGATTTGTGTATATTTAACGTTACTCTGAGTGATAGAAATGTTGGCACTATTCCAGTTCTAATTCGTGTTTGCAGTAATATTCACTTCACATCCACCCGTCCATCCTTCTATCTGTTGTGCAAATGGATTTCACACCCATCCAAACATCTTTCTGTTATGTGGAAAAAGTCATTGACTTGCTTTTCCTTTATTTGAAGGATTGTCACATGTTAGTGATCTAAATTAGTAAACATTATTCTAAGATGCATTGTATACTGTAAAAAAACACACATAAAAGTGACCCACTCATTTTTATTGGTACTCTTTCATTTCTGGTCCAATGTGGATTTATTTTCCGTTCTCTGTCTCTTTTTGTAGGTGTAATGTATCATATTGTACAGTTTGTGGGTTCAGGAGACACAGAGATCGTACCCTCCTCCTGGGTAAAGGATGGGCGCAGTTTCTGGCCACCCTTCAAACTAAAAGAGAAATGCAGCCGTGCGGTGATGAGAGGAGACCCTCCAGATGAGACATGGGCCTCTTATAGCATCAAGATCAAAGAGACCAAGAGTATGAAGAATTAATGAATTAAGAGAGAATACTACAAAAAGAACAGAATCTCTGGCGAGAAAAAAAAAAGTCTGCCATCATTTGTTCTCCTTTCCATTAAAAAAGTAAAATCCTTTAGAGCATGGTACTACTTTTGATAAAACAAATATATTTTCCTGCTTTTAGTATTACTCTGTAATGTTTCCAGCATTTTTAAAGCTATGTTTTAGGCTCAAAATAAAAAAAGAATGTGTTAGTGAGTGCATAAGTAAACGATCCCTTTTTAGAGTTCTAAACCTTTATGATGTTCTTTCTTTTCCTGAGCATAATTGATGACATTTAAACAAAAAAAATTAAATTCAGTTCAGTGTGCAACTTTAAATTTTTTTTTAAAAAAAAGGAACTATTTGTATTTGGGAGATTATTTTATCCAAAAAGAGCTACAGGACTTGTGTTGCTAGCACCATGCTTTCCTGAATATACCACAGACAATGATGGCAGATTTTTTTTTATTTTAGTGTATTTTTCTTTGAAGTGTTAGTCAGAACTTATATTAGCCCTCAGAATTAATTGGAAATGATTAATTAAAGAAATCGATTATTTGTATTTTTTCCAGACACATTTAGTGAAGCATGGATGCTGCTGCCAGGATCGATGCTGACCTCAGATGTTCAGACAGATGAAGAGGACGAGGACGACCGTCGACGTGCATCCAGGAAAAAAAAGAGGAGGTACAGGAAGCACTCATTGTGCTTTTTAAATAAATGTCATTTATATTCGTTTTATATTTAAACTTCATTCTCTGAGGGGATTCAGGGAAGAAGGTGCCTTTTGCTGTATGTTCGGTTGTTTAGGGTTGCATGTGTGAGATTCAGATACACCCACGGAACATAAAAAAGTTAATTTGCATTTTGTATATTGTTGGACAATGAATCTAAGACTCTTGTGAACTGTATTTTTGTAATTTTCATTAATATGTTTGTGCAGACTCTCAACCACTGATTTCACATACATCTGTTGAGGTAAAACACTGAGGTTGACTTGTGTTTGTGTGGTTTATCAGAATTAAAAAAGGACTATTTTAAGTTTTTCTGTGCATTTAAAACCACAGTATCTAGATCAGAGGTGGGCATGGTTTAGATGCAACCTTCAGGAAACACTAATTAAGCTCTCCCTGGTTTGTTTAAAGCTGCAAGTGTTTGTACTGAAGCCGGGCTGGAACAAAAACCAGGAGGGACAGCGGCCTGCCAGGAATGACTTTGCCCACCTTTGATCTAGAGTAATTCACAACAAACCGCACACAACTGACAACATGCTGTCGTAATAAAATACTGAGATAAAAGGGAGTGTTTCAGATTCATTGTCCGTCCATGTAGATATACTTATGAGGCTTGAATGCTGATTGGACAAATGATTTGGTATATTGTACAAACTAGATCCTAATGCTCTTAATGCATGTCAGTGATATCTTTCTTGAAATACATATAGAGATTGAACGTACCAGAAGTTAATGCTAAATTCCCCATTGCATGGTTCACTTCTTTGTTTTTTTAGATTTATTTTTTTTTTTTGCATCAATGAATTAAAAACAAACTTGAATGTCTCTGTGCTTTATCGCTGCCCTGCAGTAGAGTGTTTAAAAAGGAGTCAGAGAGTGAGGAAGACAACAGTGACGTCAGTGACCATCACAGGAGGAAAAACCCCCGTGGTTCGACAGAGTTCAAATGTTGTCTGAGTAGGTATTCCCCCGCGAAACGTTTCTTGTTGAAATCAAAGAGTTTGGTACAGACTGCACCTCAACTGGTTTAAATGTGAGCTGTTTCTTTCAGGATCTTCTTGAAGTAAATTTGCATTTTCATACTGAATTGTTGAATCAGGGGCCAGGAACTAACTCCTATCTATATCTAACACTGTATATTTCCACATGGACCATGTTTTCACTGCCCTTTAACTCTTAAGGAGATAGACAGCACGAGGGTGAGGAACATGTAAATCACCAAGCTGGCAGGTTGGTAGCGAAACATTACAAATAATGTTTGTTTTCTACATTTTCA
The DNA here is from genome assembly GCA_007224835.1 of Danionella cerebrum. Lineage (NCBI taxonomy): Eukaryota > Metazoa > Chordata > Actinopteri > Cypriniformes > Danionidae > Danionella > Danionella cerebrum. The sequence continues at coordinate 591,029 of SRMA01027196.1, read as the reverse complement.
GAGGTCTTGAGTGAGATTTTGAGCATGCTGGAGACGATCAAGCAGCAGCAGCAGATGATTTTGCTGCAGCTGGAGAGTAAAGGCTTTGGTACGCTGGAGGTGATGGAAGTTTCAGGATTCCCACTTTCGTCTATTGAAGAAATGGTGCAGATCGAGGAAGTCGCTGCTGCTCAGGTGGACTACCGACAAAAACTGGTATGAAATCCTCTTACTTTGAAATGTGCTTATGTATATACATACATGACAGAAAAAAACCAAGCTGTGCATTAAATATTTGAACCATCGTTGAGCTTTTACTCTAAAATGGTTTTAATGTTCAAACCTTTCTGGAGGTGTGATCAGAAAGAACGAAGGCATCAATTGGAGGATGGAAACCATTTATATTTGAGTTAAAATGTTTAATATTTGTACATAAATATGATTTTGACACAATCATTAAATACTGATTCAATGATGGCTCTATTAGGTTTAGACCTGGGGAGTAATGGGCAGATATTGTCTTTCAGATCAATTATTTTGGGCTGGCAGGCGGTACGAATGTAAAAGAGACTGTGTGGAGGATTATGTCGAAGCTGATGACGAACCAGCTGGCACGGCAGATAAACTGGCGTGGAGTGAATGGAAAGTACGGCTTCGAACAGCTGGTCATCAAAGACATCGTCCTCAGTGAGTTTCCTTTCGATTTCATGGCTTCATGTCGTTTTGTTTCAGTGCGGCTCTTTTTTTCTGTTCTGTGTGTTATATTTATTTTTGCTGGTTTTGTTGATTACTATAATCTGCATTTACCTCTTTTCTGATTTTTATTTAATTTATAACTGTATTGTGTTGTTTTTCAGTTTCCTTTATATTTTTGCATCTGGAACTCATTTGGATTTTATTTGACTTTGTTTCCATTTCTGTGTTATTTTCATTCTTTGTGGCTTTATTTCAACTTTATTAGTGTTTCAGTGAATGTGTTTTGGTTTTGTCGTACTGTATTTGTTTTTTGTAGTTTATATATGGTTAAATGTTCCTTTTTATTTGTGATTCATTTGCACTACTAAAATCTTAAAATTTGGTCTCAAAGTTTGGCAACCGCAAACTTTCCAGAATTTGTGTAGTGTTGTGCTCATAAGTTTACATACCGGGCAAAACTTCTTTTTCATAAATTATGAATGATGATACAAAAACTTTTTTTCGCCTCATATGGCACTTTTCACGGCATGGTACAGTACAGTTCGGCACAGTTCAGTTCGGCCTGTTTGTTTTTCCATAGGCTTTAGTGTCGTGGCAAAAGGGGCATGTTGTAAAAGCCATTATCAGAGTACTTTCACGCACCCCCTTCCATGGCGTAATAAAGAGTGCGACATGAGATTAGGAAATATCCGAGGAAGAATCCTGTCATGCTCATGTACTTCATGCTTGCTCAGCCAATTAAGAGATTGATGGTGTCGGATCTAGAACCTCCTCTAAGTGAGTTCCAGAAATGGTGTCAGTTCCACGGCCACAATGAGACACAGTTGTTTGACAATGAATGGCTTCACCCAAACACAAACCACGAGCGGGTAAAAAAAAATGTGTTATCATTCATATTTTCTGTAAAATAGCCAAACAAATCTGAAAATTTGTAAACTTATGAGCACAACTGTTTTTTATTTGTCTTGATCTTTATTTTATTTGTTTGATATGATCAATTGAATCTTATCTGTTTTAAGATGTAAAATGCTACTTCATGTGCTTGAACAACAAATATATTCAATATTAATTTTCCTTGTTTTTCCTTCTGAAGAGTCCGTCAGAAAAAACAGAAACACTTCGGGAGCTCTGGACGGAGAAATAGAGAAGTTCATAAAGAGGTGGCTGCAGCTGGCAGCTGATCGGGACGGAGGAAGAAAGGAGCGGGCGCTCAAACAGAATAACTCTTCATAAGGTGTGCTCCACATGGACTTAACCTTCTCCTCTGTGCTCACAGAGGGCTCTGTTTAACCACAGGGCGAATTGTTCCACACGCTATGGCCTGGTTCTCAGTATCTACTCCAGTTTTGAGACTCGAGAGCCTCTGTGGCTGTTCATTTGATCATGGCCGTTTCAACAGTATGTTGAAAGACATTCTCAGTTTTACATGGTGGGTACAATATTTTTAGACGTCTCACATGTCAAGCTAGATCCCAGAGGAATAAAAACATCGATTTTGCTACTTCCACAGGAATTTAGAAGCACATTTTAAATGCATTTGTGAGTCTTGTGAGTCTTTTTTTGTAACAGTGGAGACTGATATTTGTAATTGTGTGTGCTGCCATTTGTTATGCACTTGCAGTGTTTAACGGTTTCTTTTTACCGGCATAAACACGTTTTATTTGATGTTCTTCAATCTAAGATGGAACCACTGTTGCTGTAATTCCAGGTACATTTGTTATTTTATTTTGTATTCTCCAACCAAAACTCCTTTTTCGTCCATGCAAGTGTTTTTAGTTGGATGATTTTCTTTGTGGCCTTTCTGACAAGACTCTTGACATAAATTCTAGCAGTTTCTTTGTGCTTTCCAATGGTTTTGTTCATTTCCTGTCATTTTAAAAATGAATATTCATTTGATACAATGAAATGGTGTCAAAGCAGCTCTGCAGGAGCATTTGCTAACAGTGTTTTAAATGTATAAAGTTAGATGCAACATAATCAATGGAAGACTTTATGTAAGGCACCAACTGAGTGACAAACTCTCAAAAAGCCTCTACATGGAACTGTTCTTAGTTGTACAGCTAAATTGGGGCATTTGAGTCATCAGATTTTGGGGAAAATTTATGAATAAAATGCATTGGTTGTATTTTTGATGCAGTTTTAAATAATGTTCTTCCCCATCTGTTAGTGACCTTATTAAACCTATATGTATCATTTTAATGATCTGCTCAGTCTTCTTTTCTTCACAAATCCACATAGAACACATTTACTTTACAGCAAGGATCTCCAAACCACGGCCTGCCCATGCATTTAAAAGTGTAAACTTTTTATTTTTGTCTACCATTATCATCTTTTTATGATGTCAATATTTTCCTTGAATATCGGCTTCACATTTGTATTAATTTTCTTTTTGAAATATTACAATAATTTAATGCATTGCTTAGCATAAAGGGGTACGCCACATTTTTTTCCCACAGAATAACTAAATAAGTTAATTCAAAAGCATGCCTAGAATTTGCTGAAAAATATGAAGACTACTATACTCTGGAGTGATGGGACGAAGATCAAAACTATAGCGTTGTAAAGTTGAGGATTTTAATGAAAAATGCATGTTACCTACTGTGAAACATGGTGGTGGCATTGTCATTGTGGGGATCTGCATTTCATTGATGGTATCCTGAACTCTGAACAATGTTCTGCTCTACACTGAAGGAGAAGATGCTGCCGTGCTCTTGATTCCAACATGACATGATGAAGATGATCGAAGGCCAAGTATCTCCTGATCGAATCCCAATGTAACACCTGTGGGTAATTCTGAAGCGACAAGTTGAGCATCACTCCTCAAATAGCAATCAGGCTTTAAAAGAGGTTATATTTGAAGAATGGAAAAAGAAAGTATTTGTATTAGCAAATGGCCAATTGATTACAGGTACTTCTAAAAAAATGTGCATATTGTGATTAAGTTCATTATTTTCTGTACTGTATTGATAAACATTAGACTTTATATATTTAGATTAATTTACACACAACTGAAGTATTTCAAGCCTTTTATTGTTTTGAAATGGATGATTTTGACAGCTCATCTAAAAAAAATTAGCATATTTCACTGCTTCAATTCGGCGTGGCATGGAGGCAATCAGCCTGTGGCACTGCCGAGGTGTTATGGAGGCCCAGGAGGCTTCAATAGCTGCCTGTAAACTCATCCAGAGTGTTGGGTCTTGTGTCTCCCAACTTTCTCTTTACAATATCCCACAGATTCTCTGGCCTTCAGGTCACGAGAGTTGGCAGGCCAATTGAGCACCAGTAATACCATGATCAGTAAACCATTTACCAGTGGTTTTGTCACTGTGAGCAGGTGCCAGGTTGTGCTGAAAAATGAAATCTTTATCTCCATGAAGCTTTTCAGCAGATGGAAACATGAAGTGCTCCAAAATCTCCTGATAGCTAGCTGCATTGACCCTGGCCTTGATAAAACACAGTGGACCAACACAAGCAGCTGACATGGCACCCCAGACCATCACTGACTGTGGGTACTTGATACTGGACTTCAGGCATTTTGGCATTTCCCTCTCCCCAATCTTCCTCCAGACTCTGGTACCTTGATTTCTGAATGAGCTGCTTGAGCAACAGTCCAGCGCTGATTCTCTGTAATCCAGGTCAGGCGCTTCTGCTGCGGTTTCTGGTTCAAAAGTAGCTTGACCTGGGGGATGCGGCACCTGTAGCACATTTCCTGCACACGCCTGTATACGTGGCTCTGGATGTTTCTACTCCAGACTCAGTTCACTGTTTCCGCAGGTCAGTACAATACAGAAAGTAATGAACTTTATCACAATGTGATAATTTTTTGACAAGGACCTGTATATACCTTTAAAAAACGTATCACAGCTTTTTTTACATTGGTCTAATTGAAGCCTGCTGTTCAAAAGGCAAGATTCTGCTTATTATATCATATGGTTACCCCTTTATTTTTTTAAATGATCAGCTGAAATTAAACTTAAAACACTTAAAGCTCTGACAGGCTTTCTCTTTTGAAATGTTGTATATATGTAAGAAAATCAACCAAGCATTTGAATGAACAATAATAATTCATAATTTCAATATCTATATTATTATTAGTAGTCATTTGTTATACTGGCCCGATTAAAGTGGCTTCATCTAAAAAAAAGTGAACGGACTCCTGGTTTAGCATCTGGTAAACCATTTGTAATGTGGCCAGCAGAGGGAGCTTGAAAACCTAAAATTGGCACCACGTCACATCAAGGATTTCATGCTTCCGGGGTCTTTTTTATAAAGACTTAGCATTAAAACAGAAAAGACCATGCCGAGTTTTCTCTTCAAAACCTGACAACAAACAAATGTTAACAGTGTAGTAGATCAAACTCAGTAAAACTTTAAGCGTCTCACCACAGCATAGCCGTTGTCCAGGGTGCAGTATAAAACACATTGTGTAAAGTGTAACGCCAATTGAATAAAAACAAGTCAAATATGAAATCTGCCTAAAAAAGATAAAACATAGACTTTAAATATACCCATCATCACTTTCCTCATGCTTTTTTATAATTAGATGTTTTTAAACTTCCAGAGTTGAATACCTGAGCATCTCAGCGTTATATAATAATAATAATGTGTAAATAAAGGCAATTGTGTGTAATTAATGGCAACATGCTCTATGGGGTCATGAGGTTAGGTACTTTAAAAACAGTGGTGCCCATCCTTTTTTAGCACTGCAGGCTGGTTTTGAATTCTAAATAAGGAACACAGCATTTTAGATAATACTGTTTTGTTAGGAAGCACAAAAAAAAACTCCCCACCAACTTTCCCCTGTATGCAGAGTCCACAAAACTGCACTTGCATTTGTCAAAATGGCTTCAGTTTTATCTTTAGTCCCATACTGTGCAGTTCGGTAGAAATCCTTGATTCAGAATTTCTCTTTATTCAAGGAATTCTGGAGGACTTCTGGTTTCTTTGGGCCTCAAGCAGGTCCATGCATGACTTATTGCTTAAATATCCCACTGCTTATCTTTAAACCTCTTTAGATTTCATTCTGTTTGCAAGTTATTCCCTTATCTATATCCACTTAGTCATAAGTTTCTAAGCTGAGCTACTGGGAGCTTCTGGAGCCCATTCTAACCGTCTCCTGGTAAAAAGCACCAATTGTTGGTCTATTTTTGACCCTTTCTCTACAACAAATTAGTGCTGTTACTAATCCATAAAAAGTTAAATATTACATAATCCATAAAAAGTCTAATCACCACATATTCATTCCAAACCTAACATACAATATAGAAAGCACATTTCTTCTTCTAATAAAGCAAGTATTTTTAAAAAAAGAACACGTTGAAATCTACTCCAAAATGTGTTTCTTACTTTAGATGAAAAAATGGTTGATATAGGAGCCAGGGTTTCAGTACAATCTCAACAAAGATTAAAACAAAGAATGCTTTCATAAAATGTGTTAATCATTTATTTTCATCAATGAACCAAATGCAGTGAACACAAACTGGAAAGGATCTCTGCTGGTTTTCACATGTCTCTTCATGTAATCCCAGTCACCCTCAATGACGTTGAGATCAGGACGCGTTGGGGTCATGCCATCACTTCCAGTACTTCTTGTTCTTTATGCTGAATATGCTGTTCTTAATGATTTTGGGAAAATTTTCTTGCTGCATAATAAATCATGCAGCAATCAAACGCCACCATGCTTCACTGTTGCACTTCAGCCAAAAATGTTTAACTTTGACTCATCGGTCCAGATCACCTGCTGCCACTTTTCTACACCCAGTTCCCATTTTTAGTGCATACTCAAGTCCCTTGGCCTTACTCTTACATCTGATGCATGGTTTTTTGGCTTCAACTCCACAACTGACCAGACTTCTCCCACAGTAGATGGGTGCTGGTTTTAAGTAGCTGGTTTAGTTCAGAATCTGTAGTTCAGATCAGTTTGTATCATGTTCCCAACACAAACCAACAAATGAACTGTACTAGGTCATTACACACACACAAGGCCACACGCACACACCTATGCGTATACACACACACATGTGTTTTTTGTAGGTGGAATCTGTACTTCAGATTCTCTTAAGTTGTGGGTCATGTATTTCTCACATATAACTTTCAACTTATTACTCGCCACCGATACCCTTTGTATTTATTAACTATGGATGTATTTTTTTCATGTTTTAACTTTCTTCATGTTAGTTTTCGCATATTTTAGCGCTTTTTCAGTTTCCAATCTTAACCTTACGGAGTTAAAGGAAGATGGAGAAACTGCACTTACACATGTACGGCATATGCTCTTATTAATAGGGACTTGAATTGCATCACAAATGTAAATAATTCAGTTCATCCCAGCACTGGGAATCAAACCCACAACTGTGAAGCAGCCAGGGCCATGCTCTACTTACTGAAATGTAGGAAAGTAAATCAACAGAACGAATCGTGGGTGTTTAAGTTCCCACGTTTGCCTGATGGGGGCACTCAAAACATACCCATTCAGACTAAAGCCTTGTTTGTTCTCTTTTGGTGTTGTCTTTAACTTGACATGTATCATGACTTCATCATGGACTGTCCTGTAAAGCTGATTTAAACTCAAAACACTCCATCAGATAGAACAGTTTTCCCTTTTCAGTGCCTGCTGTTCCAGATCAATAGCTTCCTCCAGGAGGCTTCTCCTCATGGCATCTCTCTTTTCAGAGCTGAAGCAGCATGAGCAGAGCTTTGGCAGGGCATCTGATGCCATCTTTGCTTCGTGTCTGGCAAAGTGCTCTTTTGTGGCCCCATGGATAGTTGTGACAATGTGTCCATTATAAATCTACAGAGGCATCTTTCCAGACAACTTCATCTAGAGGCAAAGCAAAGTAGGGATTAGAAATATCCTTGGTAACCTTTGCTTTTGCCCTGGAGAATGTCAGCGGTATCGCTTTCAGAAGCCCTGTGTACTTTATGAAGAATGCAGAGCCTTGTTGAAGCTTGGAAACAGATTTTCTTCTGGAAGTTTTAAGATCATTCTTTAAAGTCCATGCCACTCAAAACAAACTGACACTTTTTCTTGCTTTCGTATGATTTTTAGTAGATGTGAGTGGCAAACAGCTCACTAGCAGACTCTCGAGTTCTAAAGAAGGTAACGTCAGAAAAATGCTGTTTAATTCACAATGAAAAAAATAAAACAGATGTCAGAAATACAGATGTTCACTAGCCTCTCCAGACAGACACTAGAGTTGTCAGATTCACTGAAGACATGAACTGAACTGACTCAAAAAAGTCAAAACAAACAAAGCAACAAAAACCAAATGAGTCAAAATTAACTTGTATTGAACTAAAATGAAATAATCTAAACTCATTCGAATCAAGCTTTCCAGAATTCCATTCAGTTGAACTTTTGAACTCAAATCACATTTATATGAACTGATAAAAATAATCATTCATTCATTATTATTCCCGTTTTTGGGGTCACAGGGGTCTCCAGCACACAATGGGCGAGAGGCAGGGGAACACCCTGGACAGGTCGCCAGTCCATCGCAGTGATAAAAATATATGAAAACAAATAAAACCAAAATGAATAAAGAATTAGCTGTAAAAAAGAGTTGAAGTTGTATTGGAGTAAAACTAAATATTATTAACTCACCCAAATTAAACGGAACTGAACAGAATCACATTGAGTTCATCTGAATCATTTTGAACACAATTGACTGAACAACAAACAACTGAACAAATATAAAATGATTCACAATAAACTCACACTGGACTAGTATGAAATATTCTGTAGTAAACTCATCTGAATCAAGGTGAACTGAATCACATTGAGTTGATCTGAATCATCTTAAACTAATATAAATCAAATTGAAGTGAACTGATTCGAATGAATGCGTTAAATTAGAAAATGTGTAGTTAACTATTTCAATGATAGAGTGAAATCATGTGACACAAACCAACATTAGATTAAGTATTTTATTTTAAATGATGCTCTGCGATGGACTGGTGACCTAGGCACCGGCAGACCCCCGTGACCCCAAAAGGGAATAAGCGGGTTGGAAAATAAATGGATGATTTTTTTAAATGATTATTATTTACAGGAACAACAAACACAGCGTAGTTTGACATCAGAACATTATGATGATAATTTCACTTCAACTTGCTACAGTGGACAACATTCCTTTTAAATGAAAATGTTCTTGTTCAGCACTGCATCACAGAAAAATAAAAGTAGGTAACTCAGAGGGGAGTGTGTTTTCTCAGTAACTGCCCCTCTACTTCTGGAATGCCCTCTGTAGCTGTTTAATCCAGGTTAAAAAACTTTCACTCAGAGAAACTGTACCCGGGCAGAAGCTTGTTTTAAGCTACAACTCATCCATTATTTTTTAATATTAGTGAATTAAGATGTTTATTATTTTATAATAATCTTTCTCTCTCTCAAAGACTCTTACTATCTATAATTTATGACTGTTTGTGATTCTTTAAACCCAATAAAGATAGCAGCATATCACATACACTTTATCAACATGCTGCTTTTCTTTAGTAATGAGCTATTATTAGTAATAATTATTGCCACTTATCTTTCTAATGTTTGCAGTACCTCTCCAGATGGTTCAATACTTTCTGGGTTTTTTTTTTTTAGCAGAAATGAACATAAAAATCATTGATTCGTTAAAATAAATAATAATTCACAGTGAAGTCAAAGAATGGTCTTCAAATGTTGTTGAAAAGTATTTAGGTGGCGCAGTGGATAGCACTGTGGCCTTCCAGTTAGAAGAGGCTCGAGGCTCGCCTTGCATGGGTTTCCTCCGGTTTCCCCCACAATCCCAAAAACATGTAGTTAGTTTAATTGAATAATCTAAATTCTCCTTTAGGCGTGAATGTGTGAGTGAATGTTGTACCAGGGTGTACCCCCGCCTCTTGCCGGAGTTAGGCATTGATAGACCCCCTTGACAAAATGAATGAATGAATGAAAAGGATTTATTAAGACTACAGAGATTATTAAGAAAAGCAACAGCCAGTTCTTTATAAAAAAAAAAAAAACAGGGTGGAATATATCAGAGTTTGAAGGCCATTACCTTTTACGATTTCAACCAGCGTCTATTTTGATTTTTGAGCATGTGCAGCTATAATTGAATCATGGGTAACATCAGCCTCCCAAGTTTCCTTTTGTAACAACTGACACTTATATGGCGGTCACACTACGTACATCATGATCTTCCCACAAACCAGCGTCACTTAAAAATGTACAATTCACAATGTAGCTCATCTAAATTTTAAAAGGGTGCTCTGTATATTCACCTGTAAAATACCTGCTTATTAACAGTCGAATTATATTTTACCTATAATTGTCTGTAGTCATTGATTTATGTTTTTTTCTGTGATTTCATTTTTTTTTACCTTGTCCTGTCCTGCTCAAAAGCCATCACATGGGATAGTACATGCCTTGCTGAGTTGGACAGTTTTGCTTTCTCCAGGGGAGTAAAACGCCTGGTGTGGTGTTTTCTCCTCTGGATTTGAAAATTGAATGTATTTATTAAATATTTATTAGTTGTGGTTCCCGCGAGTCACTTTATAATAGTTGTGTCAGGACAAGACGGTGTTGAACTGAAAGGGGGAGTGGTTAAAGGATTGGGGAAGGATTTTTTCTGTGATTTCAAATTCAAATTTTCGCGTTGCATCATGGGATCTTCTCTGTTCCGATAACTTTAGGGAGCCATTAACAGCACAACATTTTAAGATTGGCCATCAGCTACCAATGATTTTCAAATATTGCCATTAGCATACATAGACGGATGTATATGGATTTTGTAAATTGATTAAACCTTTGTTCCATGGCTTTAAATACAGCACGGGGGAAATCATGAAAAATAGGTGATGATGACATCATCTAGTCATTCCTGTTGACTTTTTCTGAAGCTAAAAACAACTGTTGAGAATTCTCAATGAAGACCAACAATTAATTGTTAATTGCAACTACATTTGGACACATTCAGTGATCAAAAAGCTCAAGCATGTGTTCTCTCAAATCATGTAATGCGATAAAAAGGGGTCAAATTTCCTCCCGGCTGAACTTTCTGTCGGAGTACAGAAATACAGAATCGCACTGCATAGGCAGGAGCATCTACTTTGCATTGCTGGATGCGATCTTATTCAGGTCAAAGGAATATTTTGCATAGCGGGAATGTGGTTTTAACTCTTGTGTTCTCCTTTCTAGTTTTGTCTGAGCATCAGTCCTCCAGCTGCCTCTACACTGACTTTGTTAGCCTTGCTGAAGCATATCTACATTGTTATCGCTTGATGTGGTGACTTTTAAATCATTATGCCTTTATTCTGAACAGATAGAACCGCTTTGATTACAATAGATATTTTAAATGGATTACAATATGAGTATGCCTGAACTTAAAAGGTTCTATCTCATTTTTGGTGCTATGTATCTTTCTGAAAGTTGATTTGGTAAGTCCCTGTCCTGCATTCTGCTTTATTTTAAGGTTCAGTCCTGTATATAAGGCAAAATGTTTGAAACAAAAGGTGGAAAGTACCGGTAAATTGGGACAACTGATATTTCTGGACAAAAAATCCATTAAATGCTGCAAGTATTGTTATGCAAGGATGTGTGGAAATGTTTTAAGCCATGTGTTATGACTTACAGACAAAAGTAAATTAAAGTTGACGGGTCAAAACTACTTTGAGGCACTTTGGCAGGTACAATACATTATTTTCTTACAACATAATATACAAAAAGCTTGAGCCAATTTCAATATGTAATGGATCCAAGAGAAGGAAACAATCAGAACTGTGAGCTGAAAACACACAGTGATAGAAAGCATGTGATGACCCTTAGGGGTTATCAGAAGAACTTGATAAGGTTTTTTGTAACAACTGTTACTGTAAAATTAAAACACTAACCAAGCGTCTGTAAACATAAAAAAATCCATACTAGTCAGACAAATAACCATCTTTTCTGACTTTAAATAAACAAATGAGCTATATTTCATTTTCGCAGGTTTTACAAGATTAAAGAGTCAAGTTTAAAAAGTAAAAATACGGTAACTTTTTGAACACTTTGCAATGCAGCTAGCCTGACCGGCTTCATTGATCTATGCTAAGCTAATGCTAAAAAAACAAGCAAAAGCTAAATGGATAACAAAACTATGAAAAACTGCTTCAACTGGTGTTTTTTTTAAATAGCAACTGGTACTATTTATAAATAATAAGAAAAAAAAACAAAGAAAATTAAATTTAGTTTTTCTTTACTTAATCTAGACATATCCAGAAAACAGTCTGCAGCCTCTGTCATGAAAGCAATAATACCTACACTGTTCACCACAGCATGAAATTTACACATACAAAAAACTATAAGCGCATACCAATCAGTAACGACTGAAAAACGGAAGCACCTGAAAGATTGTTGTTTTGGAAATGATCAGATGAAAATGTGTTTATTTATAAAACTGTTGTTTTTATTGTTTCTGATGTTATTAAATTCTTAATATCAGTGAAACAGTATTTGATATTATCCAAGGCTTGTTTTTTTTTCTATTTAGAAGTTTACAGTGAGTAAAAATACTTATACTGTCATCTTCAATTTGAAATACTGTATTGATGTATTTGTGTTTCTCAAAGATTTAATTTTAATGTCATTTTAAATGTTCAAACAGAATGTTCTTCAAACACTTTCACCTCATCCAATATGGCCTCATTTGCAAAAGGCGTCGACAGATCTGTCTTAATCAGCCTGAATGTGGATATATAAGAAAAATTTTACTCAAAATAAAAAACCTTTTCTCAAAATGTATTCGATAGAGTTTAGCAAATGAAAATCCTTTAAATCTTAACCCTTAGAAGTCTCTGCATGCACTGGCGCATGTGCCAATCACTGCAACTGTGATTTGAATTGGGAATTATGCGACCCACCAATTTTTTTTTTTTATTTTAAATATAATGTGTATAATTTTTTTAGCTTTAATAATATTGATTTTAAATGATCATTACAAGAGTTCACATAATTTGTTTTGACCTTGTCTTTGCTTTTTTGGGGATTTATGAATTTTTATTTTGTCTCAACAATTTAAAAAAGGGAAAAAAATGTTGTGGAATTGTTATTATTATTATTATATTGATTACTAACTGTCCAGGGTGTACCCCAGCTTTATTTATTCATTCATCTTCTTTTTTGCTTATTCCCTTTCAGGGGGTCTATCTCCAGCTCACTTCTGGTAAAAAGCTGGGGTACACCCTGAACAGGTCATCAGTGCATTGCAAGGCATTCACTCATACATTCACACTTAAAGGAACCTTAGTTTTTTGGGGGATTGTGGGGAAACCGGCGTACCCACACAAGCATGGGGAGAACATGCCTTGAACCAGTAATCTTCTAAATGGAAGGCCACAGTGTTACCCACTGCACCACCGTCCTGGCCCCAGCCTTCTAAAGATTAATAACAAGTGTGCAGACATTAAATTTGGACAGTAGGCAAAGCTATATGTGTAAATGTAGAAATGTGGGAATATTTAAACCTTCATGCTGTTTTCAGGTTAGAAGTGAAGCATTTACAAGCTTCGGTTGTCCAGGGGATACAAGAGAAGCTCACTAAACACAGAGGGAGAAATACAACCCGTGAGGTTATCAGAGGTATTTATGCATATATCTGTCTAATAAAGCTAGGCTCCAGTCGCTTTACCTCGAGCCGTCTTCAGGAGAGCCACGGGCAGAGCTGGAGAAGACCCACATGCGTACGGAAGCACACGCGCGCGCGCGCAGGCTACGGTATCACGATCAGATGACACTAACACGTGTTGTCATATCTCGCTGGCTCCAATCCAAAATTAATCCAGGATTACACTTTAACACACTGAGAACGCGATGACCAATAATCGCGGCTGACCGGATCGCTTCTATTGCTGAGGAGTTTATAAGGAAAGTGCTGGACTTCAAAAAGGCATCGCAGAGTTACCGCAGAATAAAATGAGGTCCAGAGGAGTGTTTACACTTGTGCTGTTTGGCGCGCTAACAGCTTACTTGCTTTATTCTCCTATCCCGAGTAACATAGAGGAGAGATGGAAACTAATGCTCACCGACTCTTTCTTCAAGAGTTTAAGCCATCTGGTAAGCTCCTTTTGTTTGGTAACATTATTTTGTCAAAGGGTAACTGCTGCTGGCGTAATTATTTAACGTTAGCGAATCTTATTGCTTACGTCATATTAATTAGGTCCAGAGTTTTGAACGCTCAGGTGTAGGCAACCCCTTGGATTTACGTAAAATTATGCAACTGCATAATGAAACGTGTAATAAATAAATGAAACTAAGCATTTTTCGTCAAACAGAAAAATGTAAAAAAAATAAAAACTAAATTCTGAACTGGTTTCTATTCTTCTGTGTTTTGGTATTTTGATATTAACAAGCACGTGTGTGATTTCAGGGGTGTCTATACAGCATATATACATGGAATCTTTTTTTTTTTTAACTACTAAATGGAATCTTATTTAACTTCCAAATTACACATTTTTGTAAAAACGTGGAGAAATCCTAGATTTGACACCTTGTCTGCATGTTTTCTCATATTATTAATCGTAAACATCTACTAAGGACTCCACCTTTATATTTTAAGTTAATGGTTTGTTGTTAAGGCTAATGTACTTTTAAGTATATCATATTTTCTTTTAGTCATGTACAGGGGCAGGTCATATAATTAAAATTACATGAAAAGGTGTATTTATTTCACTAATTCCAAGTGAAATTTGTATAATGTGTACAGTCATTCTGTGAGATTAATGTATTTCAAGCATTTATTTCCTTTAATTTTAACTGTCAACTAATGAAAATATCAGTACTTAACTGGACCTCCTTTTGCCTGAATTGCAAAATTCAGGTCAGTCTGTGGTACTGCTCTGACAGTGGCTGTTGGCTCTCTTGCATTGTTGGGCCTGGCATATCGCATCTTTTACAATACAGTCCAAAAACTCAGTGATTCAACACCAGTATGTGATGTTACCCTGGACCCCCACTGACTGGAGACTATACACTGGACCTCAAGCAATGTGGGTTGTGTGCATCTCCTGTTTTCTTCCAGGCATTGGTTCTTTGCTTTAAAAAAAAAAGAAATGCAGAATTTACTTTCATCAGAGTGCAGAACGTTGGACCACTCAGCAGCAGTCCAGTGTTTTTGTCTTAAGCCCTGCTGAGATGGTTCTGATGCTCCCTTTTTCAAGAGTGGCTTGACAAAATTAATGTGACAGTTGAAACCCAAATCTTGCATACAACTGTGCAATCTTGACCTCTGCTGCAGTCCACATCTTACCCACATTTTTAATGGATTTTGTTTCACAAGCCTCTCCAGGGTGCAGTTATCCCCATTGCTTGTGTACTTTTTCTTGCACACCTTTTTCTTCCATTCGCCTCTCCATGTGCTTGGACACAGAGTTCTGTGAACAGCCAGCCTCTTTTGTCAGTGGTCTCCTTTTTGCGCAACAGAGGTCAACCGTCTTCCCAACAGAACTAGATGGAGAGATTATTTTTTAACTCACTGTTTTAAATTAATTAGCTGATTTGGAGTGAGCAACCAGCTGTATTCAATATGGAACCTTTTCACAATAAGAACTTTTCTGAACTACTGAATTTGGGATTTTAATTAGTTGTCAGTTATAAAAACACACTTGAGGTACTTAATTAGCCGGTGTTGAATGCACGTATAAATGATGCAACTTTTTTCATGATATTCTAATTATTTGACCTGCACCTGTAAATCGTTATTGATCTAATTGGCACTATGTTTATTTGCAATGAGCCATACTTCATGTGATTATTTCTAAAAAGGTTTATTTGTAGCATTAAAGTTAGAAGATGGGAGAGTTGATGTTTAATGCCTAACTTTACTTGTTTAGTTCCCCAACGAAAATACTCCTTATTAGATTTAAGGTGTCGGCACTCTATAAAAGAGTCACACATCATAACTTTATGCACCCCTTTAGACACGTTGAGTGTTGTACTCAGGAGTGTATGTGTGACAGATTACTTGTTTACAGATTATGTGTACTATAATCTGAGCATTGTAGTTTATGTTGTGAGCTTTGTAGCTATCAATAGAAGTAAGTTTTTACCAAAATGAAACCCATGTGAAAAGTGATTTTGTGAGTGACTGATGGTTATTCCCTCCCTCCCCATGAAAATCTTAAAAGTAATACAAAAAGAGAAGCATGTAAAGAGATTTGACTCAAACTGTGTGTTGAATCCCGTAAATATGCTGAAGTATAGTTCTTTAATATCAACTGGATTAACAGTGGATTTTGTCCTCTGAAGTGAAAGTTTTGGGGCTTCTGGCTATTAGTGAGATGATCTCAGCTGATCAGTCACCCGTCTGCCCTCTTTATAACCTTTGTAGGAAAATACAGCTTTCTGTCTTGTGACTACAATAGAGAGAATTAAAAAAACCCAATGATTTTTAATTCAAAAATGTTGTTTGAATTTATTGTCTAAATAGGATGCTTATTTGAATCATACACATTTACTCCATTTTCAAAACTAGAGGAGGCCTTTATGTGTACATTTGAACCAAAGTTGCTAAAGGAAGCTAGTCTAGCAGCCAAATTGTTTAAAGTATGTAATGCATCTTTCATATGTACTGCATTTTCACAGTCATGTAGACTATGAGGGATGTGCAATGAAAAAACATCTTTTGCAGTGTTTTATTAACAACAACTTTATTGATATTTCAATCATACGTTGTTGCCTCTTTACAGGCAGAGCTCTGTGAGAATGTGGGACTTCTGGACTACATGAGGGTCATGATGTTCATCACCTTTGCAGAGCGAGTCATCCCTGTGTCGGATGATAGGGTGAAAGTGACCGATGA
This sequence comes from Danionella cerebrum, assembly GCA_007224835.1. NCBI lineage: Eukaryota > Metazoa > Chordata > Actinopteri > Cypriniformes > Danionidae > Danionella > Danionella cerebrum. The sequence continues at coordinate 574,551 of SRMA01027196.1, read as the reverse complement.
GAATTTTGATGGGATCGAGGTAATTGTGTACCAACCATATCAGCAAGAACCTTCTGGAGAGCTGAGAAGAGCCATTATTTACCTGCATGGAGGAGGATGGTGTCTTGGTAGCTCCCGTGAGTACAAACTCTTTTTTTTTTTTGTAAACTTGTCAGTTTTGGAGTTGGTTTGATCTAGAGCAGGGGTCTCAAACTCAGTTTCTGGAGGGCCACAGCATTGCAGTTTACTTCCAACTCTGCTCAGAGAGACCCAGACCTGGAGCTTACAAACAGCCTGAAGGACCTAACGAGCGGCATCAGGTGTGTGTAGTTGGGGTTGGAGCTAAATTGTGCAGGGCTGCGGCCCTCCAGGAACTGAGTTTGAGACCCCTGATCTAGAGCATGTTTTGGAGCATATAGTGAGGGGAAAAAACATTTACCAAATGGACAAAGTATATTGCCAAATGGATAAAGCAGGCATAATAACTTGGGAAAAAAGATCCCTGTATATATGATTTAAACTAATAAAGTTCACATGTTTGTAGTAGTTGGCCGCCAGGTGTGCACAAATTTCGAATGGGTTTTCATCCCTGACCTCTTTGCAAGTCCTCTCCAAATTATTCAGGTCTGGAGGCTGACTTCTGGCAAGAGAACTCTGGAGGCAACTCCAGGAGCTTGATGTGATTCTTCTTGAGTCACTTTATTGTTAGTTCCGTTGGTCACTGTTCTGCTGGAATATCAATTATTTGCTGTTGTTGATGGAAAGGTTTGATTATCCCAAAAGATTTAATGGTACATGGTCCCATTCTACGTTTCATTGAATACCCCTCCTAACACAGTGAGTTGAGCTGATGCCAAACAATTTGATTTTGGGCTCATCTGACTACAGCACATTCTCCCAGTTCTCTTCTGAATCATTCAATGTTCACTGGTGAACCTAAGGTGTGCTGGATATGTGCTTTTTGTTATTCTGTCTATCACTGCTTAAGTACATATTTTATTACATTTATAAAAGTAAATATTAATTTAAAACACTCTAAATAGTTTAAATAGTCCTCTCAAATGTAAATGTGCATATACAGTATTGCATAAAATACCTTCATATGAATTTTTGTAAAATCTTTTGAACATGCTTTATTACATACTCAAATGCTATATTTATTTACAGAAATTAATTATTTAACTGTATAATGGAACCAAGTGTTTGTACGACATGGATTTTTAAGCCGTCAAACTATATTTTAAGTCCATTTAGTTGTACATTTTCTCACAGTAACTTAATGACACATTTGTTATCAAGTGTCTCCTGCCCCGACAGTATGGTACTTCATAGTTTGGAATCGGATAGTAACCCCTACATATGAAGAACTACAAAATTTTTTACGGCATATGTGACATCCACCTTCAAAAGATGAGGCAAATAAATTAAGTTGCAAGTGAAGGAAAGTGTCAAATAGGATAATAGTCAAGGCTTATTTAGTAAAGCAGATAAAAGGCAGATCTATAGTGAATATTGGCTAAGCTTTAACTCACTGTTGTGTAAATTAATAATATTTGTATAAAGTGCTAAAGGCTACTTTACCTAGCAGGTTGAACACACATTAATTTTCCTGCTCAATTAAGTTTGCTGGCATTAATGGTTTAACAATCACTTAACTATTCCAGTTGCAGGCAAAACAGTTTCTTGACTTCAGGGCTATAATAACCATAATCACCTTTGTTTAATTTGTGACCTCAGGTATGGGCCCGTATGATCTCCTGGCCAGGCACATGGTGACTGAACTCAATGCCGTTATTGTTTCTGTTGAGTAAGTATCAAAAATACAGCTTGTTTTAGTATGTGGTATTAACCTTATTGCCCTCCTGAAGATTCAAATACATATTTTATGATCTTGTCATTTGTTGAGGCAAGATCTTGTGTTGCTTCATGAGCCATTCCCCCGAGTGGGTGCCATTTCTTTATATGTATATATAAGGATTAAAATTCCTGTTCCCCCAACGCACCCTCCTGTGGCAAGTCAGTTTTTCTGCAGGAAGCTGCATCACTTGGACTAATTTGGTTAAATAACTGAATTTGCAGAATGTACTGGTTCTATAATCATGTGCACCATGTGGCTATTTTGCTTGTATTTGCTAATTCTTTTCTAAAAACACCTGTTAGTTTCAGTCCTATTACGGCTTACATTTTTTGGAATACTTAAGTATGTTTGCTATTGTAATCTGTTTCCAAGTAAAAAAAAAGACATATTATAAGTTACAATAGGCAAATTGCACCCATTGGGTGGAATGGCTCTCATTTGTAGATTTACCGCCACTGCAAAAGTGCTTTAGAGTTTTTAAGGGCAAAATGGAGCCATAGAGTTTTGCTTTAGCCACAGCTGTTGTGAATGAACATTATAATCTTTTCAGAATGCTTACATTTTAAGGGTAAAAGCTAGTCACAGATTGTTGGATAAGATACTTCTTTCAAATACATTGTTTTGCCACATGTTCACCAAGCCATGGGCTGTGTATGCACAAGTGAAAATTGGCCTTTAAATATCTTTCCCCCTGGATTCCATTCGGATGCAGATGAAAGATTCTGCTCTAACAGAAAGTTCAGCTGGAGTGAAATCTGACAAACACATTACATGAGATTTCTCTTATAGCCATATTGGAGAGGTCAAATGCATGAGCTTTTTGATGACTTGACATCAAAAAGCATTGCCGAAAAGTACATTGGATTGCACTCTGTGACAGTTATTTTTTTTAAATAGACGAACAAATGCATTGCCAGCTCAGAGGGACCAAATTTGAAGTTTTTTTTATTCATTAAGAAGATAATTGTTGTTCAGCAGTGTAAACAAACATGATTTTTGCACCTTAGTTTGTGAGGGATAATTCATAGTGCCGGCTTCTATATGCGATTGCAAAACAGAAATAATTAAAAGCATGTGTTTGAGTTTTATGTGGTGCTCTTGCATGTGATAAATTCAAAAACTCTCCCACAGTGGATTTTATTCCATCAGAGAGGAATTTGAATCCCACAGTACACTACTGCTGGTTCGGGTTGCCTCCATTACATTGAAAAAGCATTTTATCACTTCATCAGACATGGCTCTGTTAGAACAGCGCATAATGAAAAGACATTAACATGAGGACAAACTGTTCTTTACAAAGTGTGCTACTGGTTGTTCCTAATTTACCTAATAGTTGTGCACTGCAGACAAAGATAAATAAAAGTGCTGATGACATCAGTGTTATTTGTTAGACGTCAACAATGAATGTGCAGTAGAGGTGGAGTGGTTTGAATGTGTTGCCCATCATCATCTTTTTAGAATGCCAATCATGAAAAGCAGAAAAACAAAAACGTGTGGTATTATATGGGATGTGGACATGAGATGTTCGATGACTATAAGAGAGAAGCAGGGGTAAATTCAACAGATATTACCTTTGTGAATTATATGGAGCTCATTACAGATATTGAATACCAAAACGTTTTTTGTGGACCTTTTAGATAAAAGTTGACATGAGTTGACAAACCCTACTTTTATGTAAACATAATATCTTGAAATGTTTTGATGTGGTATGGGTCCTGTGAACTTGCTCAGGTTTACAGTGCACTCAAACATGTGTTTTTCTTTTCAATATAATACCAGAAGCTTATGGTCAAGAATGCCACTACATGAACTCTTTAATCATAAGCAGTCAGGAACTTTATTTGTGCAAATAAATAGAAACCTGTCCTATTTTGGAAAAATTGGTACAATGATGGATTGAGGTACCCCCCCCCCCCCCCCTTCTACACACACACAAAATAAAAGCTCAGTTTTTATGCCCATCTCGGAATATCGCATAAAAAACCCAAACATAAATTTTGAAAATGTGCATAAACTTTGCAAAATCTTTGATAGAAACGCATTTAATGAATAAATTCAAACTTAATGGCAATTAATTTTTTTCTGTTGTTGGCAATGGCAATGCGTTGAACATTGTTCTATTGGCCCAAACTTCCTTGTTTTTCAAAACAGTTTAAAAATATTGTCTTACAACCAACTATTGTTAGCCAAACGGCCTGAGCCAGTTCGCAAACCAGGAACATGCTGATACTGAAATAAAGACGTTTCAGTGTATTTTTGTATATGTTTCTACCAAATCCTAAACTTTGCTTTGATACAAGTCTAGGTAAAAAATAAATAAATAAATAATGCGGCAACTGCTTTGGTCCATCAATTTGAGAAGAGCTGATTAGTTCATTTTGTTAAACTATTACAAATTACAAAAGTTACAAACCATATTACAAATTACCCTAAGTAACAGAAAATTCCTGAAAGCACTTAGCTTATGATCTAGGTCAGTGGTTTGCGGATTGATACCAGTCCGTGGCTTGATACCGGTCAGTGAACCAATTGGCACTGGGCCACACAAAAAGAGTTTTCAGTTTCATTTATTATGTGGTCTGAGCAACCTTTTATTTACCAAATTACCATATTCTCTCAGTTCTCCAAAATGTAAACTACGAGTTAAAAAATGATTAAAAACTTTTTTTGAAAGCTTTCACCAGACAATCTCAGCAGTAATTGAATTTATTGCGACAGGCGACTTATAAACACCAAACTTGCTTGGAGTGAAGGCACTTCTTGTTCGATGGAGCACATGATTTTAAGTTATTTATTTTTTGGCCTGCCGTGAGGAAGAACTACGTTCTGGCAGTTGTGAGAATGGAAAGTTGAGGGGTGAGTGCTGTTCCAACTATGCTCCACCACTCTGTTGAGCGTACATGTGTTTTACCCTGAGGCTTATCTTCCAGAGTTTGTAAAATCAGGAGTAGGACTTGGTGTACCTTGTCTTTGAATAATGCATAATTAAAGAGAGCCCTGCCCATTCTGATTTCTTGAAAGAAAACTCAATGAGACAATTAAAGAAATGTCTTTGTGATTCTATCATGGTGCATGCTCTCACAATACAACTACTTGCACAATTTAAACTCTGGAACAAATCAAGACCTAAGTAAAGCACATCCATTCCTTTTACATAACTGAATTGATTCTCATGCTACTAAAAAGGGTCATGACCACATCAGAGACTTAGTCCTCAAAATAACTGGTTCTAAAATGGAGTCCCTTGAAAATACATTTCGTGCATATATGTATAAAGTCAATATAGAAGGAGTATTCTGCCTTTTTCTCAGTCTGCGTGTTCAAGCGCTCATGTGAGGTGCACCGCTCGAATCTTTCCATTATCCTGGTATACTGATGAAGGTTACCGCAAGTAGTCACAAACTTGATATAATGCTGTGCTGGTACCATCTTTGCACTGGCTCGAGGGGGAGATGGACTTTTGGTTCCTTTGTCTAATGCCCCTACACATGCGATGGACTTGCATCTTGTCCGGAGTATACCCCATTTTTTTACCTAATGTGTGCTAAAAATGAGTACCAGCACAACCCCCATGAGCCTTACAGACCAAAGTGAAGGATGGTAACCTTTACACTTGTCCATTTGGCTTTGATGCTTTTATCCAGAGTTACTTGCAACAAAGCAGTCGTCACATTACATCAGTTCTTGCCTGTGCTCTACTGATTGAGTCAAGGCCAACTTATAAACCTATAGATGCTCCGTGCAGGTATCGCCTCGCCCCCGCTTATCACTTCCCTGTGCAGTTTGAAGATGTGTATCGTGTGATGAAGTACTTCCTTCATTCCGATGTTCTGAAGGGCTACCATATAAATCCAGAACGCATTGCAGTGTCTGGAGACAGTGCAGGAGGAAACCTTGCTGCAGCAGTCACTCAACAGGTAAGATCGAAGGAGTCTTTCTTAAATCATAGTAGTGCTTTTGGATTTTAATCACATTTATTACATGCAGTTGCAGAAGGACCCAACACAGCATGTCCAGCTAAAGGCCCAAGCTCTGATCTACCCAGTTCTGCAAGCCTTGGACCTTAACACTCCCTCGTACCAACAGAACAAACACATGCCCATCCTGCCCCGTACACTGATGGTACGCTTCTGGAGTGAATACTTTACCAGTGATAAGTCCTTTTTGAGAGCCATGATGGACAACACACACAACAACCCAGAGTCAGCGGCCCTTCTCAAGTTTGTCAACTGGAGTTCATACCTACCTGATGCCTACCGTCAGACATACAACTACAGTGCGCCACCCGTGCTTAACGAAAAAGCTCCAGTGGACTCTCTCAGTCTTCCTCGTCTGCTGGCAGATCCAAGAGCATCGCCATTACTTGTGCCGGACGCAACATTACGCTCACTTCCTAAGGCTTACGTGTTGACCTGTGAGTATGATGTGCTCCGGGATGATGGATTGATGTACGTCACTCGTTTACGCAATGCTGGAGTTGATGTCACACATGCACATTACCCCGGGGGATTTCATGGTGCACTGATGTTTATTACGTGGCCCACAGATTTTGAAATTGGACACAGGATGATGGAGAACTATGTAACTTGGCTGAAGCAAAATTTGTAAGAATGCTACAGAGCTTGATGCATCAGTATTGGTTGACTGGTTTGTATATTGTATTTTCTATTTATTCATTATGTTCTTCCTGTTGTTTACAGTGCACCATGTGTAAATGTTGAAAAGGACATGCACCTTGCTGTAATATTTCATTATGGTTCAAGCATTCCTGGTCTAAAGGAACACTGGTCTTACTGGTAAAGCTCAGTTATGAATGGCAAGTGTTGATTATTTTATGCTCATCGATAAGTAAATAAAAAATGTATATGCTTATAATTGCAGTACATTATCGATTTCTTATGTTGCTTGTTGGAAAGAGTTATTTTTTTTTTTTTTAAAGATTTACTTAACAGATTAACTTTTTTTTAGATAGGACAGTGAAGAAGGACAGGAAGTGAATGGGAGAGGCCGGGAAACGATCCGCCAGCTTGGAATTCAAACTCGGTTGCTTTGTACTATACTGTGATGTATGTGTGGCGCTCACTACCCATTACACCACTGGGGCTGGACAAATGGCACATGAGTTGTGATAAGTTACAGTGTGGTTCTTACTACATTGAGTCCAGATTAAGCTAGAGCTTTACCCTGAGATGTCCATCATTTTCACAAAGTTTAAAGATTTGATCTCAAGTTGAAATTGATCAGTTGCTAACGTCCACTTATAATTGAGTATTGCGTACGCTTTCTCTGTGAGGTTTCGATGGCATGTATATATATATGCATTGGGGGTGTGTGTCACCTGTGATTTTACGCTTTTCCCATCAATGGCTTAAAATGCCTCTAATTTAATTGGTTGCTTCGGTGTTTAAATTCAGAATTTCAGCCATACTTTATTATTCATAAAATCTGGTAGTTTTCTGCAAGTTCTTTTTCAAAACATTATGGTATTTATGGGTTCTAAAGGGGTGAAGATCATCTTGAGGAACACTGAAAATCAGTTTAAATATTTTATCCAACACAGGTTAATCAGTTTAAGACCTCTACACGCAGATCCGAATTTAGAAAGACAAAGATAACATCTGAGAAGAAATTAAAGAACACAAAGAAAGTAAAGGATTCTACTTCAATCTGAAAAAGTAATTAAGAACTTTCCTTGGCACTAGTTGTGATGCCCAGTTGGCATCCGTGGTTTTCGATTGAGGCATGTTGTCACACAAAACTTGGGACTAAAAAAATCAGGTCAATGTGTAGAGGCCTTTACTTTAAAGGGTTTGAAGGCAAAGCTCTCAATCTAAGTTTGTACATGATTCTGAATTGGACCATGATTGAAAGGCTAAAATCTCAAATATAAGGGTGATTGGGCATTCTCTTTGTGAGATTAAGGACCTCTGTCATTTGGGAAGAGCTCAGAGTACAGCTCCAACTACTCAAAATAAAAAGGAGCCAGTTGAGGTGGCTCACGGATCTAGTTTGAATGCTCCCTAGATGTCTTCCAATGGATGTGTTCCTGTGTCTAACCCTGTCCCCTGTGACCTGGTACCAGTAATACCAGTCGACTCTAAATAACTCCCATCAAGGAGGTCTGATAGCTTGTCCAAGCAGCCAAGTTACTTGGAGATGGTTAAGTGGAGTTGGATCAAAAACCTGCTGAGTTTTGGCCTCGTCCAAAACACATTTTTCATTATTAAAGATGTTTTGCAATTTAACAAGAAGACAAGAGTTTTTATTTGAAAGCATTTTTAAGTTTTGCATTTGCAGTAATTTATCGCATATTTTTTTACCTCCTGTGTGAAAAGTGCAACACAATATAAGAATAGTGCTAAACCTTGAAGGGAGAACACCATAACGTCCACTTTAGTAATAGCTTTTTAAAACTAAAATGTGTTGAAACTGCTTTAAAAGTCAACTTTACTCCAGTTACTAAGACTTATACTGTATAAATTGTGTCAAAGCAGTTAGTCAAAATTTGGGGATGCATAGTTTGTAAAAGAGCTTAAAATGAAAAATGCTTTGTGTGAAATGAGGTAAAGTCGAATATGAATGAGTGAAATACACCAGCTGCATTACTTATTTAACTGTTTCATACAACAGTTATATATAAACTTATAAAGCTAATGAATCATAAAGTTTGAGTAAGTTTTTGTGAACCTCAGTGTTTTCCAATGAAAGTGATTAAAAAAATGTGGAGTGAATCCAGATCCTGAGCAATGTGATGAACACAGCAGATCAACGTGCAACTGCCTCTTGGCCTCAAAACATTTTGTAATAACTTGGCTTCAGAACCATTCCATTTTTTCCTTAATAAATGAAAGGAAAACATGGTTTCTTGTTTTTTTTTCATTTAAAATAATATGACCTTTCTTTGCATCATAAATCATGATTGTATGATGAAATGGTTTAAGTGAGAAGGACAAGGATAACATTTTCTGCTTGTTTTTACCATGTCCACATTGGTATTTTTGGGATTTTATGAAAACCTTTGGCTTGTTTGGAATAAGACACAATTTGAGGCTTCTGATAGGCCAACATTACAGCTTCCCTGTGTAATTCAGTGCACATGAGAGAAAATGTAAAACTAAATTCTTTTTAAACAGCTCATTAAAACAATTTTAACCATTTGTTTTATTATTTTCTATAAATAGTGGGCTCAATAGTTTTGATTGACAGCTTGAAATTTGACAAACACAAGCCATATCACAGGTATTGTACTTCCAAGGGTTATTCCTTCTTTTCAGCACTAATTGGTGGCACCAATTTGGGATTTGTAAAATTAAACTGAAAGATGATTGCAGAAGATGAAAGAAGTTGTGATTTAAGTTGTGAGCCTACTGTCAAATTAGTGACTTTTTTTGAAACCTACACATTATATTTGAATCAAAATCAAAATTCGCTGGGTTGCAATACAGTTCAATACAGCTGCTGTGATTGGCATGTGCACCGGTGCGTGCAGAGGCCACAAAGGATAGTAGCGATGCATCCTCCAAATTCAGGGGAAAAGAGGTTGCATTTGAATTTTTTTTTTTTAAATGGGACAGTCATTTGGAACCTGGATTGAGACACAGCTAGTGTTTGCTAGAGATTCCAAGCGGAACTCTGAAACTTTGACTCTCCTTATCAGAAAGTCACATGTGCCTGTATGCACCCTCTCTCTGTCTGTCATGGCCTCGCTCAAATGGCTGGGGACGCTGTCACGGGGCCCATATTTTTTTACTAGTTTTCATTTGGTCCCCATCCTGCTTATTTTCACTTTCAAATTTAAAAAACTGAAAAATTCACAGTGTATAATCAACACTGCCCCGGTGGTAAATGTAGCACTGCTAAGTTGAGTTAGCATCCGAGTCAGTGATCAAATCTGATTCACCTAATATAGTGTTCATTAAACACAGGGATAGTGTTTATACAGGTTCACACCATCGATGCTGAATTTTTGCAGGTAACGTCTATTTTACAGTCTATGGTAGCTATGGTAGGGATTGACAGGAAGTAGAAGTCAAAAATTTATTTATTTAGTGCTTTTATGCAGATGCTTCAAGCAGAAAGACCGAAAGAGCAGCCTTTTGTAGATTAAAGAATATATTCAGCTCTGATTTGAATTCCATCTGTGGGTCGAGCTCGAGTTCATGGTGGTCAGGTTCAGCAGACCAAGGGCTCATCCCTTCATCTCCATATAATGCCCTTGAATCAACTCTGTAAAAAAAGCCAGGTGCACAACACTTTGGATCTGAATCTATTAAATTAATTCAGTGTTGAAATCAAAAAAAAAAATTTGTTGTTATTTACACCTACACTATAGATGTTCTGCAGTGGGTTGCAATGTGGACTTTCCATGAGAAAGTTGTAGGTTCGTGGGAGGTTCATGCATGTTCTCACCGTGTTTGTTCGGGTTTCAGGTTCTCCAGTTTTCCCCACAAGAACAAAAAACATGCATACTGAATACTCTAAATTCCACCTTGTATTGGACTGGCAACCTGTTCAGGGTGTACCCTTGCCTTTTGCCACCAACTGAATCATGTGACCTAGAAAGGGACAAAGCATGTAAAGAAAAATGAATATTAATTGGGTAGAGTTATAAATCTTTTATTTTGTAGGATATTACTGGGGGTTTCAATAGTGAAGCAAAAGTCATTTTCTGGATAAACCTTTTAGCACATTTTGTTATGATTAAAGGTAAGGAGTTCTACTTTGTCCGCCGGGTTAAATCACTGACACATGACGTGTGTGAGGGATAATGATTGCTGTTTGATTATGAGGCCAGAGATGAATATCTGCTAAAGGTAGTAATCAATGTAATAATTGGTTCCATATAGAAAGTTGGCATTTCTGCAAGTATTTGAGACTTTAAGCATGCAAAAGAAAATCCCATAAGACAATGTGACATTCCAAATTCCTTTGATTCCTATCCGGGATAATGAGAATGGTGTGACTGAGATTAGTTTCTCAGTGCGATATTGTATGTTATCTCAGTACTGATAAAGCCCAGACAATGGTGGGTTACCCTTGCCTTATTAATGAACTTGTTTTGTTATCCAGTTTTCAAACCATATCTGCTGATCTTTGATTCACAGTCCACACATTTTCACCAGATAGTAGTGGATGAATGGCACAAAGAGTCCTCATTTCTCTTCATAAGCACAAGTTTTGTCTCAGGTAAAAGTACCGATCAACAGTTGATTTTACTAAATATTTACTCACATACTCAGTTACTAGTTACAGTTGTGCTCAAAAGTTAAAGTTTTATGATTTCTTGTGCATTTTTCCTCTTATTATTATTAGTTGGGTGAAACCAACAACTGTGTTTCCTCTTTTTAACACATAATGACAACAGAAACCAAAAGTTTTGTGCCTTCACAACAAAAACTGACACAGGTTTGGCTGGTAACAGTAACCATCTTCATCCCTGTCAATATTTGTGCTTGAAAGATTTCTGGGTTCCTGATAGACACTTGCCTCTTTTATCCAATGGTGCGCCGACATTTCTGAATTCTGAGCAATGGTGAAAGCAAAAGAGCTGTCAAAGGATTCACTGGAAAGGGAAGTTAAACTGTATAAAACAGAAAAGGGATGTAAAAAGGTCTCCAAGGAACTGGGAATGCTTATTAGCAGTGTTCAAACTCTAGTTACGAAGTGGAAAGTGAGGGATTCGGATGAAGCCACGATCAGGTTGACCAACAAAAAATTTGTAAAGGATGCAAAGAAATACAGCTGAAATACAGGGAAAAAAGTTTCAAGGAGCAAAATAAAGGAGACGCTTGAAAAAGATGGTTTGAGAGGTTGAGTTGCTTAAAATAGCCCACTTCCAAACAGCTCAGAGACTTCTGGAACAAAGTTATTTGAAACCATGAGTTAATTGAACTTTTTATTCACAACAAAACTGTAAAGTTGATCATTGAAGTGAAGATGAATGCAGTGTGTTATCAAAACAAGCTGGTGGAAATGTGCGCTTTTCTTACACGATGAGTCCAGTACCACCCAAGTCCACTTGTCATTGGTTACACCAGAACAAATTGAAGGTTCTGGAGTGACCAATTCAGTCTCCTGACCTCAGTATCATTGCTAAGAACAATGTAACAACAAAGAAGATAAAGAGCCTTAACAACTTCCCCAAGAGACTTCAGGCTGTCATTGATGCTAAATATTAAGTGTGTAAACTTTTGATCAGGGTATTTTGGAAAGTTTCTGTTGTTATTATGAGTTAAAGAGTAAACATAGTTATACAATAAATGGCCTAATCTAAGCACTAACTATGAGTGTACAGTTTTCAATCATATTCTCTGAAAAAAGTAAACTCATAATCACTGTACTTTTGATCTAAATTCTGAAAACATAACGAAAAATGAAGAAAAATGAAACAAAGACTTTCACAAAAAACGCATTGGCTTTCCAAAAGCTGTATTCACTTAAGTAAATGTAATCAGTTACAACCCACCTCAATGAGTGCCGCTAGAAATAGATGTATTATTTGTGTAATACATCTTACAACTATTTTCTATTCTGGGTATTGTAGAATGCTTTGCAAATAAAGCGCTTTCATCCCGAAACAGGACCCTTTTGAGGTAAAGGAGCCAATCTGATTTCACAGAAAAGGAACGAATGAGGCTTGGGAGATCATAAACGAGACATTACTCTCACTTTAATAGTCGTATGGTCAGATCAAGGCTGAACAGATTTCTCTTTTGAACCGTCTGATCCTTCTCATAAATTCTAAGCTATTCCTCAGGGTTTTTAGTCCATAATGACATGACTAGAACAATGTTCTTGCCGTAAGTTTATCAACTCCACATCTTCAATACAAATCTCCTCTTCCACTAAATCCCAGTCCCTACTGGACTGATGTTTGGGGAGTCTGGAGGCCATTCTCACGAATTTGCCATTAATGAGATAATCTGTTAGCTAACACGGCCAGCCTGCCAAATTCTGGATCTTTTAGTGAACTTGTCTTATAAGACAAAACTAAAAGTAAACTCATCAGAAATAAGCATTCCTTCAACAGATTGTAACATGAACTATATAATCAACGAAGAGTCGTCTTCAAGATTAGAGACTAAACTTTATCTGAAGTGCTTTTAAATGTAGCTTTCAACACATGAAGCTGGGGTTATATGGTATAAAGTGTTTTTTTCCACATCTAATTTCCTTTCTGTATAAAAGAGTAAAGGAGAAATCTGTGGAGGTTATTGAATGTTGGGGAAAACTGAACCATGAAATGAGGGAAATCCAGCTTGATATTCATGTGAGATTTTGACTGGATCATGAAGGAACACATTTTTTTTTACTATAAACTTACATTGCAGAGCACATTTATGAAAGGTTTAAACTGTAGATCCAGAAAGTAGTGGTGTGAATACTTCAGAAGAACAAACATCGGGGTATAGACTACTTGTTTAAGCTGGTCTTAGCTAGTCATGCGCTGGTTATATGTGGTTCTTAGCATGTCATGAGTTGGTGGTAGCTGCATCACAAAAAGACTTGCACATGACTGGATTTGATCATTGGTGTGCTTAAGATCAGAACTAAACGGTTGGTTAAACAGAAAACGCTTTAATATTTCGCCCTCAAGTAATTGAATAAATACTTTCAATGGATCTGCCCTTAGCAATGTTTACATGAAGCCAAAAACTGTTCAACCCCACCGCTAACAAATTCTGTTTAATGAATGACGGAATATAGTTGTTGACTTGTAATAACAACAGTGAGCTGCAGGGGGTGCTGTCGTGCTGTTGTACACGCTACACTAGAGAAAAAAAAATATATGGCACAACCAACTAATGTACAATCTTAAGAAAAACAATATTTAAGAGTTAAACATTTACAGACTATAGAACACATTTGCATCACATTATCCAAGCAGAAGAAGAAAAAATGAGAAAAATATGGAAACAAACGTTATTTCAACATGTCCACCGTTTTCATGTCCCAGCAGTTCCATATTTTTTAAAGACAAAACAAGATATGTTTTAATCAATTTTCAAGAGGTGCATATCCCAATCGTGCTTTTGTACATATAGTAATTGCCCAATAAAATATGTATTCTTATAGTTAACATATTGCCTTCGTAAACTTCTTTCAGTAAGGAATACTTGCATTTCCTTATTTTCGGGTAACAAACATTACGTTATATAAAATCAGAATTTTTATGTCAAGCCAATTATCAGACATAAACATTCTTTGAAAAGATAAAAATTAGGTTTCTCAAAAGTTTTACACAAAACACACACAAACCAGACAAATTGTTTATATTTTTGTAAAGGATAGATACTATTATTCACAGTGACAAACCCAATTTCTTATGCATACATGATTTCATCGGCGTCTGCATTCAGTGGGACAAAACGTTTTAGTTGTTGCATGACTTTTACAACTCTTCATTTGATTTAAAGACCACATATTTCACTGCACCCCACCAGAGTCCTTGTTATTACAAAAATGCTCATTGTTCATGTTAACAAAAGTTTATTTCTTGCCGTAATGGTTCATTTCAAATCACTGTGCTCTTCTAAGAACGTATAGATCTCTGAATATCTTGCTCTAGTTGTGTTAACTAACACATATTTTGTACAAATGGATCAAATGGAGTTGATATTTTCCATGAGAAACGACAATCAACTCAAAACCAGTGTGCTTTTCTGCTCTGTTTTTTTTTATTTATTTTATTTGAGTCAGGTCTTTGCAAATAATATGAGTATTAAAAGTCAAGAGAGCAGCATTCTCTTTTCATGGTACATTCAAAAGCAAACAAAAAAAAATTTATGCTTTCAATATAAGTTCTAAAAAAAGACAACACAATTAGATGTTGCTTTTCATAAGGGAGACATTTTATAGGTTAGTTATAAATGAGTCAAATCAGAAAAAGAAAGCCCCTAAACATGCATCCGGCCCCTGATTTTAATCACTACCTTGGATGTAGCCCTGAACATTTTTTCACATTCCCGTTTTACATGGTGACATTATGTTTTCCTGTTATTTTGATGGATACAGTCAGATTGAGTTTGGCTTTTAAAACATGAGACCACAGGGTGGCTATATTTTGCTTGTTCCACTAGCACCACCCAGTGTCTAAAAATGATTTTACATTTCGGTTTAATTTCTGCCTGTAAGATGTGAAACGTAATGATTTGTTAAACTGTGTAATATTTCTCCATCGCCTCACAAACCTTGGCTATGCATACAAAAAGCTTTCATTGGATAGAGAATGATAATTAATTTGCAAACTTTCCTCTCTGACTACAGCTCTTATTAACCGACAGAGTAAGATGCAATTTACTTAATAATTAGTATACTGTGTTCTGTTCTGCTCTGAAATTAGGTTTAATCATAGTTAGATGTCCTCAGAGAGAAATTAGATATTCTAAAAGTGCAGAAAATCCAATTCCATCTCAAATCTATCATTCTTAATGATCAGATCTACCTCAGAGGTGAAGGACATTGTCTTCTGAAAATATGGGTGAGTGAAGTTTCAACTTCAAGCCCAGTTACAAAACTTTTGCTTCTGTGAGTAAATTTAGATTGCTTTTTGTATTATTTAATTGTTTTATAACGTTCTGCCTCAGCTTTTACGAAAAGGAGATTTACTTATCCAAGGATTCTCAGATTATTACGCTTGGGATGTCACAAACCTGCCCACGAAACTTGACAAAGATTTACGTACTGTGGTTACTGTAAATGATTATGTTTACCGAGTAATGGTGTGATTCTGTTGTTACTTACTGAGGATGCGGGGAGAGAATATCTCAGTGGCAGTGACATGACGGCCTCGCAGTAATGCAGTGGTGGTGGACGTCACAGCATGAATGACATAAGTGCGCATGTGCAATGAATACCACGTTCAGGCAGGTTACTTTTAGTTTTAGGGTTAGGTTTTGCCAGGTGCTGTACCCATGGGCTGTCACTACCCTGCAGTACTCAGCGAGGACCGTCTCCATTTGAACAAAGCTATTTTTGACAAGACGTTTTATAAAATTATAGTAAAAAATCGCAGGCTTTTCATAAGACCCCTATAGAGCCCCATGTGAAAAATGACCCTCTGATATCATCTTTATTACAGAGCGATGATGTAATGTGTTCCTGTTCTGTGAAACCAGAAAGGTTTGAAAAGGATAAAATAACTATTCAACTGATCTTTTTTTTAAGTGCCGTATGATGATCCACAAAATCTATTTATACAATTTATTTGCTAAATGCAAGTATTTACCACATTTGCTTACTTCGATGATTAAATACATGATCTTTTTATTGGCAAGTAGTCATCATCCCCAGTAGAGGGCGCTTGAACCTTTGCTGTGTTTATGAGCTGGGGGGCAGCATGGATTTTTAATGAATTGTTTACCTGCTGCACCTTGTTGTGACACAAAGCCTTAGATGTTTGCAGAAGGCTGAAAGCTGCCTGTTTTGTTTCATCTGAGGTTTCTTCTTTCATGAACATAAAAAAGAAAATCAAAGTTGAAAAAGGAGTGTGACGAGAAGCTGAGATGCAGTATGAGGGATGGATCATGAGCTGTTGATTGGTTTTGTGGACATGATGAGGAAATCATTGTGTTTGTGATCGAATCACCACTGGTTTTAAAACATGACCAGTATGTTTTCTTAAAAGGGACCCGAGAAAGGTATTTGGCACCTTTAATAATTTTTTATTCTCAGATTTCTGTTTGTGACATCAAAAACCAGCCCAAACGAAATGCACCTAGTCCTCATCTATGGTGGGTAAATAAATTTGAAACAACGCAGAGTAACACAGTCACTTTAGCCCTGTCCACATGTTTCCTGTTTCGTTTCTTGTTTTTTTGTTTTTTTTTTAACAAGGATTTTTCTGTGCAGTTTATTTAACTGGATGTATCATGTGTGACGTCACATAGGTTGTTGAAAAAAGTAAATGAGTCTCAAAGTAGGGAAAAATCAGATACTTCCTTGTTGGATGAACTGCCGGAAGTCAAAAATAGGCAAGTGGAGGAATGGAGGCAAAATGGGACATCTAAAGATGATGGCTTAAGGCCAGAGATGTCAATCAAGAAACAACTTAATTCTTAACTCTTAATTATGCACACTTTTAAGGCTTAATACAACTAAATAAGTAATAAAAAAAAAACTTGAGGAAATATTGCTGCAATGACACTCCTTGCCTGAAGATGGCGTATATACTACAACAGTTGCACTCCGTGCCACACGGGGAAACAGGAAAGAAGAAATCGAAGAACACAGAAAAAATCATGGATATCAATCATGGACTCTTTCTGCAAAAACAGATCCGATATGGCAATCCAAATCTCTCTTGGTTGGCACCACTCGTTTGGTTAGATGTGTGAGCTTCTGGTAGTACCCATGGTTTTCTATCGAGGCGCGTTGTCGCATAAAACTTTGAATTGAAAATTTGGATGGCTGTATAGAGGCCTTAAAAAGTTTGAGGAACCAGGCTTTTGTTTTTGTTTTTTTCAGCTGTAAAGTTGGCTAGTTTAACATGGGTGTCAATGTGAATCTGCTCACTTCTGGCACCAGCATCAAGTGGCCATTCAAGGAATTACTCTTTCAGACACTTCCTAATAGGCATCTTGAGGGAAAGTGTTAAGTTGCTGCTTGCTCAAAACTTGTTGAGGCATGACAGGAAGTGGCAGATTCAACAGTAGCTCTGGAGCATTTAACGGGCAAAATCATGTTAATGGAAGAGCGGTTGTGGTTTCAGAGCTCCGCCTCAAGTCTGGCTCACACCCCCTCCTCTCACACACAGCCTGTTATATACAATTTATTTAGTAATTTTAAAGAAGACTTTGAAAGCGACTTCTCTATGTTGGCAGCGTAATTTACTTTTCTCACGACGTGAAACCTGCGACATGAAGTCAGCTCTGTTCTGTGTTGCTGTCAATCACTTTCGTTTTAAGGGGAATATTTAACTATCGTGAACCACACAAAAATAAACTTACAACAAGAAAAAACTATTGAAGTTTGTTCACTGTATAGATAACTTTCGAAAATGGTTAAAACCATTGTGTAAATGCTGTACTTTCTGAGGAAACAATTTTTAAAGTTCTGCTTTTTCCAATTGCCTTCACTCCACCATGTGAGGCACACTTGGTTCATACATAATTATGAACTGATTTATTTAGTGTTTTTAAAAAAATAAATAAAATTATTGTACAATACCTTGATAATGCCGTAATACGCAGCAAACATTTTAGCTCACTCTACACTTAATAGAAGACTTGTCTCCCCATCTATATACTCACTCAAGTTTCGTGGACTTTATCTTTATTTCTGAGAAAACAAAGCTCAATAAACCCAACTATACAGAATAGTGCATTGTGTATTTGCTAAATTTTAATCTTGATCATATTAATGTCTGAGAATAATGTCTCCTTAAGAAAAGGATGATAAATAATATGTTCTCTAAACTTAGTGCGACTGGTTAAAAAGATGTCAGGCATCCACTTGACTGTAGGTGTATATCTTTTTAATAATTTGGAAATTATAAATAGCCCATTTTAATAAGCAGTGATATTAAGAGGAGATTTGTTCTCTTGGGAAGAGCTACACTGAAGTGGAAAATGATCTCAGTTTGGCATTTAGACTTCATTATAATCACGTTGGACACCGCAGCCGCTTGTAAACTAACGCCCAGAGTAAAGGGGAGGATAAAACTTTATAACGACGTGACCTCATCCTATACAATATTTTTTAAAGGATTGTTAAAAGACACCTGTGAGAAAGGTGAGAAGTTTGCTGATTTTATTGGACCCTTTGAGAAAGCAGTCGGTCTGAACTGATATTAAGAAGCAGACTATTTCTGACTTGTTTAGTAGTATTTGGTTTGGAGTAAAGGGTCACATGGTGGTTTAAATGGTAATTAAAAAAAATGTTCATGTTAAAAAAGTTGAAAATGACAAAGTTGACGAAGTTGAAAAAGACTGTTTTCATGTATTCACTCGGATGAAAAATCACTTGTTCCATGTGTTTGAACAGAAATGTGGCTTGCCGCTGTGTGAACACAATCCCCTATAGTGAATGTGATTCATGTTGTCCTCACCTTGTTTCGATGCTTTCAAAGTTTATTGTGTTTCTGCCTTT
The DNA here is from genome assembly GCA_007224835.1 of Danionella cerebrum. Classification (NCBI taxonomy): domain Eukaryota; kingdom Metazoa; phylum Chordata; class Actinopteri; order Cypriniformes; family Danionidae; genus Danionella; species Danionella cerebrum. Next base: position 555,626 of record SRMA01027196.1, on the reverse strand, counting down.
CACATTGGTCGCTGTATGTCATCGGGGGGTGTAGCCTTCACCGTAGAGCAAACATAAGCTTCTCCCCAACGTGTTTATTGAATATTAATTACTTTGGATCATTTCAGCACAGTAAAAGTGAATGAAAAAGCACCAGGAATCTATTCCATGCACTGATTTACCAACTGGTAAATCAACAATTTAAATAATTTAAGAATCTTATAAAGCTGGGGTCACATGAGAAGGATCCCAGAAACAGGCATCAGTGATATATACAGTTTTATTCAAATACAGGTTTGTACAGAAGTACATTTTTATTTTGCCAGGTGAGTGACCCAGGAGGCAGTAGATCGTTGGAGGTTGTGGTAAGAGAACAATAACTAAGTGGAGCATCAGTAGCCAGAATGGAGCTAGAGATCGCTGAAGTATAGGAACTTCCAAGGAAGAAATTCAAGTCTGTAATCGCGTGAAGCCGGATTGAACTGTTTAACAACAGAATTGTTTAATGACTGCCTGGAGTTAGAAGACTGGTGATTGGTTGAGGAAGTTATTGAGTGACGAGAGTACCTGGAATAATTTGGGTGATGATGACTTGAGGCCAAGTGTCTTGATATCCTCCTGAGTACAGTTACAATTTAATTTTAATGCCCCCCTCCCCTATTTAAAACTTTAATACATTTTCCCCAATGTGATGTTATTTATTGTCTGGAATTATTTATTCAGGCGACAAATTCTACTGTTTTTTTGTTTGTTATTTCAAGTTAAATTTCTTGTGGTTAACTGATGGCAAAAAAGGCTATACTCCCATTATCTCGTTGAGAGAGGAGAATAGACAATCAAGAGACAAACTAGACGAATTTTTATTTGTTCTTGAAGCAGTGTGCGTGTGTGTGTGCTGTGTGCGTGCACGTGTGGGTGTGTGTGTGTGCGTGTGGGTGTGTGTGTGTGTGTAAGAGGACTCGGTGTGAAACTCTCTTCATTTCTAGTGTTACTCACTTCTACACTTGTGCTATATGCTGATATTTTTGTTGAAATTGACCAAGGAGGCATCGGTATTAATGTTGTTAACATTTTCTATAAGTGTTGGAAACATTTTAAGGCAAAAATTTTAATTTTTTAATTTAATTTTTTTAACACTATGGTGAAACTTTAAACAGTGTTGGAAAAAAAATGGTGAACTTCCGAATCCTATAATTAAAATTAAATGATAATATTTTATTTAGCTTGATTGTTTCCACTGCATTTGGTCAGTACATTGTTATTTTGCTGTTTTATTTTCACTTTGAAATATTGGCAACAAGCCTTTCACTGATGGAGAATCTGCTGTAATCACAACAAAACGTTAAGATGGAGTAAATTCAAGCTCTGAGTCTATTAAACGCGAGCTTTGCTGACCAAGTAGACGTATAAAACTACAGACCTAATTTCTGTGACGCCTCCCATTGATTTCTGATAAAAGGTTTGGACGGTCGAATATAATGTAACCAACCATGGCAAGTGTGTGACAAGCATGTAATTCATTGAGTGAAGGGTGCACACTGGCAAAGTCTTGATATATCTCCATTTACACTGACAGTGGAATGTGACCCAAATCAGATTTTTGGTTCATATGAGCCTTAGATCTGATTTTGTGAAGCATCAAGAGCTCAACGTCATTAAACTGAGGTGATTTAGTTATGAAGTTTGCATTGTTTTAATGATGTCACATGGGAAATGGGTGTGGAAGCATGACAGCTTCAACGCACAACAAACAATGCAACAAAATATCTTCTTTATCTCTATCGTGTGGTTATTTACCATTAGCAATTTTTTTTTGACAGCGAATAGCCATCATTAAGCATATTTCACCATCTTTTCTACTTCTTACTATTACAACTTCCTGGTGACGGCGCACACATTGCTATGGCAAGTGTAAACACCAAAATTGGATAATTGGATTTGAAAGAATGTGCAAACAGAAGGTGAAAAAAATGCATCAAGACCTGATTGGAACTAAGAATCAAGGCATACAGTGTAATCAAATGAGGGATGAAACATGAGCTCACTTCTGGGACGAATGGCCAAACGATGAATTGATACTTCCTGATCCACTGTCAGTGTCTTCATTCCTTGCAGTGATTGAACTCACCTGGAACCACTTGACTTTACCTCCAATCGCCTTCATCATGTAACCCTATATAAACTTCAACTCCCCTCCCCCACTGTGTTTATTTCCTGGAGTTCTGATGTTCCAGAGGATTCCATGTCCACCGTCGGCTTGACCTACAAGAGGAGCTCACCTGTTGGTGCCATGCTAATGTGTTCCCTTGCTCATGTCTGGGGTATGTGCACCTTGGATACTCATCATAGCGTGCCCTGGACTCTTACTACTATTCAGTAAACACTATAAATACTCAGTTGCTCCAGTGTTTGTGTGTACAGTGTAATACAAGACATCCGGAGAGAAAGTGGGAGGTTTATGCCCTTTATCATCACAAACTTTAGGATCCTTAGAATTGTCACTCCCCATAATGAATCATCTAGAATGCCACACTCTTTCCTAGTTAAAAACTGCTAGTTACAAGTTAGTTAGATAAATTATACATTCAAAGACTATTCCAAAACTTCCAAAGACATATTTGACAATCTCCTCCCTGAGTGACTGAACTGAATTACATTACTCTCCAGAACCCACAATACCTTTTTCTGTCCTTGCTAACTTCTCAAACATGCTAATTTATGGAAATTCACCTCACATTTGCATGCCCGTCTCAGAGGATAAGGCCATGTACATAAGACTAAATATAATTTTAATGGTTGCTAATATATCAAGGGGGGAAAAAAATAAAAAAAATATGCCTTAAAAGTGTCCACTCTTGGAAAATGCAAGAATGTTATTCTCCACAATGCAAAAGCAAAGTAAGCTCTCCATCTGAATGGTTTTGCCTCTAAAATCAATCACTGCTGGATCTATTTGCCCTCAAAAGAATCTCAAAGCAATATGCTGCAGTGCAAAGCAAATCCTCTGAATGTATTCCATCATATTCACCAGGTCTGATTATATGCACATTCTGGGGCACAGATAACAGGCAGAGAAAGAAACAATATTGACCAGACAGAGGGAAGCGTATTAATCAAATAGAGATAAATCCATATGTTCAGTGCCACACACAGGAACGGAGAGCTGGAGCTATGTGTGGTCGAGAATGGAATGATTGAGAGAAACAGTTGCTATTTGAAACCTTAAGACCATCTTTAAAACAAAATGTTATTTTTTTTTTTTAAATTGCAGCTGGAGTTTTAATGATTTTTTACCCTAAAATCTAATCTCACAGTTTTGTTCTGGATTTTAGCCACTGTTATGTTCTTTAGACTTCCTCATATTTTGGATGTTTTATATGACAATCAGACTGTTAATAGCAACATTATGCCTCTCAGGTCGCCAGTCCATCACAGGGCAACACACACTCACATCTAAGAGGAATTTTGATTATTCTAGTCTATCGTGTTGTTGACTTCAGTAATATGAACATGTTCCTTGTGATTGAAACTGTGTTCCTGAATATTAAAATATAAAACTATTCAGAGTAAAGAAGAATTGTACTTGAACCTTTTTTAAATAGTCAATACCTGTTATAAATCTTATGTCAAATTAATTGTAACTTTAAAAATGAAATATTTATTCATTTATGTTTGTTATATCATAACTAATTGTAAAAAAAAGTTAGGATTTTTTAACCACTTTGCACAATGAGTAGATCGCAATAATTTTTTGGATCATATTTTTTTTTTAAGTGTCAGCACCTTCATGGTTTAAGGCTTTAATTTGGAGCATCTGTAGCTAACTTTAGTGAACTCTGCTGTGCTTAAGCCATCCAGATCAACCTAGTGGTTAAAAAAAAAAAAAAATTTAACAGTTGTGATTGTTTCTTTGACAGAAGGTTACATTAACACTCGGTAACTTGTTTCGGTTTACTTCTTGAATGCTGCCCAAATCAAATCAGTCACACTGCTGCAGTTGCATTGTGTCACATGACGGCTGTTAATCACTTTCCCCCCTTTCTTTCTGATCAAAGTCCGTTAAAATAGACAACCAAGTGTCACTTCAATGAGAAAAAAAAAACAATTACAAAACACTGTTAAAATGAGATATTATTCATATTTATAGATTTTCATTGACAAATATATTGAATAGGGACACAGTGGTGTAGTGGGTAGCACTGTGGCATTACAGTTAGAAGTGTATCGGATCGAGGCTCACCAGTGACATGTTTTTTGCATGTTCTCCCCGTGCTTGCGTGGGTTTTCTCCCACATCACAATCCCAAAAAACATGCGGTTAGGTTAGTTGAATAATCTAATTTCCCCTTAGTGTCCCCCTTGAATGTGTGAGTGAATGTTGAACTGTGATGGACTGGCAACCTGTCCAGGGTGCCCAATGTGTGCTAGAGATAGGCGCTGGCAGACCCCCGTGACCCCGAAAGGGAATAAGCGGGTTTGAAAATGAATGAATGAAGTATAGCAAATACCTGTACTAAAACAAGATAGAAATCACAAATGTCATTTGATTTAATCAAAGCATGTTGAGAATAATCATTCATTAAGACAGAAAAGTGATAATAATATTGGTTCTAAGAGCAGAAAATCCGCAAATGAGTGTTAAAATGTTTGAAATACATCGGGTTTGTTTCTTAATACATTGAGTTTCCTGAGCAAGACTATCTTCAGAGAAGTTAGCTCTTCCTCGTTAGAGCTGGGTGTTCTTGGGCATCACAGATGTGCTCAGTAAGAGGGATCCGCTGGAGCAGCTGGACATTGAAGGTTGGTTCACTGAGCAGATGAAGATGAATGGCCACCAGCTGGCTTCCTCAACTACAGTCTCACCCTGAGAAAAAAATAATCCTTGTTTTTTTAATTTCATCATTCACTGAAGTCTAAGCCTTAAATCAGCCTCTGCTTGACGAAGATGGACTTTGTGGCACTTTGGTTTTAAATATGGTAGAATTTTTACGTTTGGTTTCTGAAATCCACTTGCATTGCGTGACTGATTTTACCATGTGGTATCTTTGGGAATCATGGGCCACTTCTGCATTCGGTAATGACCCGTGGGTTTAAGGAGTGTGTCTTAACAAACATGCTCACTATTTGTCTGATTTAAACAGATCACAACATGAACTACATACAAACCTGTGTGAATGTGCATGCTAAACAATGGTAAGTGACCATCTAAAGCTAGTTTGTAACAAGTCTAGCTGTGGTCATGTAGAGTAGTTTATTGCTGTACTTGGGTCATGAAAAATCTGGTTGCCCCAGATAGAAATGGTTATATACCCCCTTAAAATCACAAAATAATTGCAGAACTTTTTCAGATACTGCTCATATTATAAAATTACTTGCTAAGGACCTAACAATGTTCAGTGTTTGTAAGAAATATGAGTTCTCAGATCACAAACATCTGAGGAATGGTTTATTCGATTGTTAAGTTGCAGCAAAAGTACCTTACGGGTAGATTACCAACAACGTGCTATGAAAATTTAATGTCAAGGATGTCCATTAAAAATTACGTTCATCACGTGGATTGTGCTGTTCTGTAACGCAGAGGATAACCCCCCGTGTGAAACAACAGTGTTTTACCTTTAACTTTTATCTCTGAAAAGTAGTTTCCACTTTATAAATCAAATTTTTTTAGGACACCTTAATCCTAACCTTTATTATGGACACTATTGTCAAAGTACACGTTTCACTCGATTTAAAACTGATTTAAAAGGTTTTAGGCGTAATAATGATCAAGGTTCCTGTCATTGTCTGTCAATGAGAGAGTGGAGAGCCTGGACCCGAAAGCGCAGCGTATCATTAGACGAAACAATGGGATTCTGTCACTAGTGTAGCGTCCCACTATCCAAATTAGAATCATCCCTATATATGAGGATATATTTACTCAGTTTGACCCTTATTGGACTGTGTGTGTGAGAAACATTACGATTGAATCTTAATTGCACACTTAATACAGATCAGAACGATGAATTATTGATTTGTGCTTGTGGAAAACTGCTTGGTTTGTTGTTCCGATTTATTTACATTTATCATGAAGTGAAAAGTAGAATCAATAAAATGTACAAAAAAGTTAAATGTACTATTAACAAAAACAAACAATGAATTCACTGGTAGAATAGGGATCCAATGGCTGTGGAAGTGCATCATTAGCTCCTTGTATTTGCACGAGTTCAAAATTCAGAGTTAAATTAACACAACTGTTGTCGATGGTGCGGACCTATATAAACACAGCCCCTGTGTCCCAGTCAGATTTAAAACCGAATGAGGTGTTATCTCAACTCATATAGAATTAAATAAACATTTAGGCAGTGTTTACATAAGGAACACAATTGACACTAGTAGTGTTTATTTAACTCTGTATGATATGACTTTTTAGCACAACATATTGTACAACATCAGGTATAAAAGGAGCAAATAATATGAATAACAGGGCCATGTCCCCTGCAAAATCGATATCTGTTTCATTCATTCATTTTCCAACCCGATTATTCCCTTTCGGAGTCACGGGGTCTCCAGCGCACATTGGGCGAAGAGGCGGGGGTACACCCTGGACAGGTCGCCAGTCCATCACAGACATCTGTTTCAGAACTATTTTAATTTTTTTTCCAATAAATGAGTATGCAGCTAAAATTGAACTCTTATTATGGGTTTATATAGTGCCGCCCTCCATAGAGTTGAATGAACACGTGTAACACATGAACAAAGGTTTGCCACAGCATGGCAGTACAGAGAATCAATTTACTCTGCATGTGATAAAAATAGATCAAAATAAACTCAAAACTGTTTAAATTTCAACGATTTTAATTTTTAAACTATTTACATGCATAATATAACCCCTTCTTACAGCACAGGGCTTTGTATTTCGACAGCATGCCAAATTCCTCACAGCACAGCATTCAGAAGCAACCCAGTGAACCATGAACCGCAGCATGCAGATTCAGCACAGATTTAATGTGTGTTTGTGCCAGATCCGAATCGTTTCAGCAGTGATTCAGGTAATTGCTCCCATCACTGGTTGCAATCCATTCTCCTGGAATCCTCACCACCATGTTTTATCCTGAGCTGAATTTAATGTAAGCTGGAATTGAGATGTCGCAGAGCCACATATTGTAGAGCTGACAGCTCATTTAGTCTTGGAGTCACTGGGCTGTGAGATGTCAGGCTTCCAACCGTCTCTCATGTCAGGAGTCACAAGACTTTCTGCCAGTGACCAAGAAGCCTCCGCGAAAGTCTTACCAATGTGCTTTAGATCATTGGTGCAGGGTCCCTGTGCTGCTTGACTATTTTGTAAAGGAAACAGACAATCGATGTTTGAATTAAATCTACTTTGGCATCTGAAGTTAACCTGTTTTGTTGTTTGCTTGCTGTGATCATTGGTAGTGGATGTGGCATACAAAGAAAAGGTTTCATTTCAAACCTTTAATGAAAAAAAAAAGATGTTAGACTTAAATCAATTACTATTTTGTTTACTTTAAAAGAAGAGGATTGGCATGTACAGTAACCATGTATTATGGCGGATTCTTACCACAACAATAAAAAACTGATAATACACATTAATTCTAATAAACCCTTTAGGCACCTTTCAAGGTACTAATTCCTTCTTTCCAAGGCAATGTATATGTATATAAGGAACATCGAAGGACTTAATACTGAGCCTTGTGGGATGCCTTGTGAAGTGATGTTATTGAAGTGAAGCTGATAAAGTATACAAACAGGAGCAGAGCTAGATGGATGAGCCATTGGCTGAGCTCTGTTATCCTTGTTTCCATAGCTTTCATATGATAAAGTCTTTTGCAAGGACATTAGTGCTGCAAGAACAGGAACAAAAGTAGACACTGACCTAATATACTTTAATTTATGCTAATAGCTTCACTGCAGAACAGCTCAAGATTTGACCTCCCACTTACCTTCGTAAGCACTTTATTCCAGTCAGGCCAAAGCAAAATCCAGATCCAGATTCTGACCCCATTAATTGATTTCAAGGGGAGTTTCTCAAGGTTCCTAAAACACCTGAACTGCAACAGCTGCGTGCAAGGGGGACGGATACGTGATCTTCAAAGACTGGAAGATGATTTTTAAATCCACTTAAGAAACAGAGGCATACCTTGACTGTTTATATCCAGACCTTATCAGCAAAGAAAACAATGCCTTGGTTTAACTGTTCAACATGTTTCACCTCAGGGAGGAGCAATAGCAATAGAATAGCATTCATGCAATAGCAATGCTTGAAAAGCAAGTTTCTAGTAGCATAACTAATAATAAAATAAATAAAAAACAATGAATAGAAGCTGGGCTTAATATTGTCTTTGTTAATGCCCCTCTAAATTATCAAAATCCAACCAGAGATTTTTTAATAATCACAAATTTCTGGTGTTAAAAACACTGCATGTAATAAATTATAGAGCTTTTTAGAGTTATTACCCTATTTCTGGTCAAAACATATTTGGGGTTTGGCACTTTGCAGACGGTCCCTAAGCAATCCCGTCTCAGTTTGATGCACATACACAGCAATACATTTCTGTGATGGTGGAGGAAGGGATCTTTTGACAAAATAGAGTTGTTGCTTGTCCTCTATGTAACCCAAATAAACAGAGGTGTCGTTTGTAAATTAAGAGCGTTTGGGCCTTCTGCTATTGAACAGAGACAGGTACACTATACTGAACTCTGCTGTGCTGCAGCCACCAGATGATGCAGTTTTGACCATCCCTTTGACAATTTAGCACAATGCTAACATTAGCTATTTCTGTTTTCTTCTTGAGTGCTACCCAATTCATTCAAACTGGCGCAGGAGCTGCGTTGCTTCATCATGTGATGGCTGTTAATCACTTTCTCCCTCTTTATTTCCTTTTTTCTGATTAAAGTCCATCAGAAATTGACAACAAGCTTTACTTCAAATAGAAATAAAACAATTACAAAACACTGATAAAATGAGGCATTAAACACAATGTCTTTACAGATTTTGACTGACAGGGAAGGTCCCAAAGCCAATCAAACAGGTCCCGGTCCTGACCTGCGGGGTGCCGGAACAAGCTCCGTCACAAATTAAGCACTACATATATTATCATGAAGAAGGCACGTACCACAGGCTGCTCTCGCACAACTCAAGGCAGAAAAAAAGATGCTAGGAGTGTGTGACCAGTGAGGTGGACTCTGCGTGGACTGGACCATATTGTTACCTGATGTTAAATTGCCGTCTACAAACATAACATGCCAAGTCTAACGGCCTACAGTGCACCCCATGTGAGAGGCCAGTCAGAACCCCTCGGGTCGGATCTGGCCCATTGGCTGCCATTTGGTGATTACTTTCTTAGGGTCTTCCTGGTGGGAAGCACACCAATCAATGAACCGACCCCACATCCCCATGTAGCAGGACCTCGTAGAGGTTGCTAAGACATGGTCCAAAGTCGATACTCTTGAGGTAATAATTAGAGGTCTACTAGAGGTCCGGCCGCGGGTGCCTGAAGTTTTTCATAAGTGTCAAGTGGATTTTGTGAGCATGGTAAGTGTATTAAAGAAAACTCTCCGAGAGGTCCTGGAGACGGGAAACTTAGATCCCCCTTTCAGAAAGGAAAAAGTGAAGGGGTGTAGGAGAGGTTTCTAAATCTCTTGTTAATAAAGCTGGGAGAGAAGGCAGTTGGTTAATCAGATTAGTGGATATCGATCTTGCTGCCACCTGAAATGTGTTTGCTTAAAGTTCATTTATTGGTTTTTAAATGTCTTCATGGACTTGCTCTGCGGTATCTATCAAACCTCCTTGTGACATACTTCTCTTCACGCTCTGCAGATCAGTGTCTTCTTGTAATGCCAAGAACAAAATCAAAGCTCAGAAGTGATTGAGCGTTTTCAGTCATGGGTTAAAACTCTGAAATGAATTGCCTTTGCACTTCAGACAACCCAACTCCATTATTCAATCAGGAACTTTTTTTCTTCTGTGTGTACAGCATTTTGTAAAACAGTGTTGTTTTTTCAGAGATTTGTTGCAAGATCCAGTATTGTTTCCCCACTAAGTCCATGTGTGAAGTTTGTCAAATGTGTGTAATCATTCTCCATTTATCTGGGCTCAAAGTGCTCCAATCCTCCATACCTTGACAGCCCCGCCCACTAATAAATCAGATTACTCTCCAGGTTATAAACATTTTTTTTGACTCTAACATTTGTTATAGCACATTATTGGTAGTCCATACATAAAGTTTTGCTCGATTTTAAACTGATTTAAAGTGTTTTATGGCATAGCAGCCCCTTAAAGCACACTTTCTTCAAAGAAGGAAAGGAGCGCCAGGACGATGTCATAAAGGAGCGCAGCGCGAAGTCAGACAAACAAGTGGAAAATAGAGCAGAAATTGGGGCCACAGGGGTCTGCCGGTGCCTATCTCCAGTGCACATTGGGTGAAAGGCAGGGGTAGACCATCGTAGGGACAACAGACACTCATACATTCACACCTAAGGGGAATTATGATTATTCAATTAACCTAACTGCATGTTTTTGGGATTGTGAGGGAAACAGGAGTACCCGGAAGAAACCCACACGAGCACGGGGTAGCACATTCAAACTCCTTCCAGGAAGGTCACCGGGGAGCCTGGAACTGACAACCTTACAACCGTGCCGCCCTAAGTTGAAACGTGCTTTACATTTTGTGTAAGTACAAAGTACTTTCCTCAACAGAATGTGTTTTTGGTTCCGTTTAGAGGGATTTTTCTAATTAAAAGGAGTGTTGTCCCAAACTTGGGTAAAATTAGGGGTATTTTTAAAATGATTAACAGTACAAGGATTCATTTGTTGCCCAAAAGGCAATTACCGGTACATTTTTTTTTGTCTAAAGTCATGCTTTTTTTCAGCTGTGCTGTACAATAACGAGGTTTATAGATGTAAATCATTACTTTCTGTCTGCTTGAGCAAGTGCTTGTAATCCAATTTCCTCCTTTTAGCGCACTTTTATTCACTCCATTTCCCACATATTCATCCATTAACATATTCTCTCAAATAACCAATGGTCTAATCGTGTAAACAACAGAAAATTACAGGTTTATCCTCAGCAAGCATGTGAGAATGAATAAACCCTTTCATGGGTGTTTTGTATGTAATATGATAGTTCTGTCAAACATAATTCATTAAACTTCTTACCCGCTTGTTCCTTTTCAGGGTCATGGGAGTCTGCTGGTGACCAGTCCATTGCAGGGCTGTTAACCATTATCTCAAATCTAAAGCTAAATCTAAGCTTTGTCTTCAAAATATATCATATAGGATGAGTAACATTGCAGAATAACTGATCAGTTAAATGTCAGGGAAGAAATTTCATTGATATAGTACATAATGCTGTGTGGAGTTCTCGAATGCCTCTTGAAAGCTTCTGGTAATGCCTTAAGTGTCACTCAAAGCGGCTTCGGGTTAGAAACATCCTTTAGCCACACAATGTGACTCTTGAAATGCTATGGAAGCCTTTCTCTGCCTGCTGTGGAATTGCCGTATCAAGTAGCAGTGTCCTTCAAGCTTTTGTCATAAAACCGATACACTACAATGATAAGCACTGCATGCTATCAATCAAACATACTGGGACTGTCAGTTCATGGAGCGGTTTCCATCTGCCCATGAATCATGCAACAGACCACAATCCAAATACTTGGATACGCTTCCACCCTCCCTCAAGAGAGTTTATTGGGTGTCTTATCTCTTTCAAATGGCTCATAAAATCATATTGCTTTCACTTTGCTAATTATACTTTATATGTAATCTAAGATAAACGGCTTCATGTATGTGTATGTTAAAGGTCAATTAAACACAAATGCATTGTTATTCAATTTTACATCAATTTAAATGTCTGCATTTTTATCAGGTGTGTTATATGTATTGTAGATGTGTGTGCCAAACTGTTTTTGTAATTTACTTCTAAACAAGGCAACTTCTTAAGACATATCGTGAGAATAGAATAAACTTTCAGAAAATGTTCCACGTTAAAAATCCAAAAGGGGTTAGACTGGACACTGCCACTTCCAGAGCTCCACTTTTGACCGCAGCACCTGGCCCAGGATCTATCTTTGCCATTACGAAACAGGTACTTGCTAGTTAGTGTTTGCAGCTATTGTGGTTTTTATCACTGTAATTGTGAGTGTTTGTACTTTGTTCAGCCATAAATATGTTCCGGGATCATCTTTCCACCAGCAGGTCAGCCGAAATGAATAATTTTTTTCATAGCTATTTCCGAATGTATTGACCTACTAATGTAGGTCACAATGTTATACTTTTGTAAGTATACAAAATACTGGTGGCTAAAATTCTGTCAGCATTATCTGGGTTTGAACATGTTCGGAATTTCATCAATATTTCTGATTGTTTCAAAGCTGCTGGACTTCGCTGAACACTGTAGTCATAGATGAGGGACAAACACTCAACAACATGTTTGTGTGTTTTAATTAGATTTTACATTTCTGGGTGACAACGGTAAAATTCTTTTTCTAATTGCTATTGATATTGTCCTTTGTGGACCTATAAGGAGTTAAGTCATGTCAAATTAAATGTATAATATATCACTTTAATGCAGATGCCTCAATGCAGCTTCACAGAAGTATGAGCATGTTTTGTGGAAAAGAATGGGTTTCATAATTAAAAAGTTTATGAGTAATAATTTAAAAGTAATTTACCTATAGGGTGCATGTTTGAACCCAAAAAACCCAAACTAGCAATTCCAATTCTCTTGGGGAACTACAAAAGGAAGCTACACGCTACTACACTCCAAGAGGTGTAGCCGGTGTGGCAGTTGGTGAATCAAGCCAGTAAACCAAGGGCTAGTCCCTTCATCTCCATGTGGCCATTATAATTATGGAGATCCCCGACAAGCTGATCACTACACACAACCAGGAAAACAGAATTAGTTGAAAACAGTACAGATGGGAGATTCTGATAAGCTTGTCACCGGCCATCACCTGGGAAAAGACTAAATAAGAGAGAATAGCAAGTGCAGTAGTAGAGGCAGAAGAAAAGTTAGGTGTTTTAACACAATTGTGTATAGATTTTACTTGAACATTTTAATCAAAAGCTTGGTAGAAGAGATGCTTTTTTTTAAACTTGATTTAAAACTGGGAGAGAGAATCTGATCTCTGAACATTTGGTTGTTCCAGAGCTTTGGTGTTAGATGTGGTTGAACATCATTCCTCCTCTGGTGACTTTTACCATCTTAGGAACTACTAATAGCCCTGCGCTCTGTGATCGAAAAGATCAGAATGTAGCGCGAGATGAGACTGCTCAGATTGCCTGGAGCTAGACTGTTTAAGGCTATATTTTATAGAATGCCAGTGCTGCAAGGATAGGATTGGTGTGATATGATCATACTTTCTTGTTCAGAAAGAACAGGCATGTAAATACAACACCAAACATGTACACTTACATTAGGTCACCATTTGGCACAGTGCCCAAGAAGGCATATTTTATAGTCCAAATAATCTATAGAGAGGCATATATTTATCCAAAGTACATGGAATATTTCCATTTTATCAGTGCAGTGGAACCCTGAGATATGAATGCTTCATGTCACGAAAAATCCAAGATAAGAAGGGTCTCTCCAACAATATTTTGCTTCAGGCTACGAACAAAATCCCAAGATATGAAAAACACAATCAGAGAAATCAAGAAATACCTACGTATGCATACTACATTGTTGAGACCAAAAATGCTTTATGTGTAGATTACCAATAATGTGTCGTAATAAAGGTTAGAGTCAAGGTGTCCTAAACAAATGTAGTTTATAAAGTGGAAATTGCTGTTTGGAAATGAAAGCTAAAGGTTTCTGCTCTAACTTGCGCTACAGAACAAGCACATTCCACTTTATAAATGTTATTTCTTTTAGGATTTTGGTTTCGTGTTGGTGTTCGTAATTCGTGAACACACATTGTCACATCGCCTCACTGGCAAGATAAGGTTTCACATTACTGTACATATTATTTTGCATTTATTTTATTATGTTTTCGTTGTTTTATTATCATTTGATACATGAACAATATGTACATTTAAGGACTGAAGAAAAGTTACTTGATTTTTCTCTGGTTTTCCATTTTTTTCAATTTATACTGCTGTTTTTGAGAGCCATTGCATGGGTTAAGCATTTTAAATATAAAACTTGCTTCGACATACAAACAATTCAGGATATGAAGGCCACCCTGAAATGTATCTCAAGGTATCAGTGTATTCTGTTTTATGTTCTTTACAACTCTTAATTGTAAATGTAAGTAAATAAAAGTAAATGTTGATTACATCCTCATGAGAAAACATTTCTCCAGTAAGATCTGCATTTTCTGCTCTATCTATCCATAATGTTTCATTTAAAAGTTTAGGCTCTTCATAATTTAGCATCTTCCTACCGCTCTGAACTTATGTCTATTCAAACTCCCATCCGGTCCCTCAGATCCTCTGCATGACTCTGTTCATGAACTGTCTCTGGGGTGCTGAGCACTTACTGCATAATATATCCCACAACCTCTGGAACAAATTACAGGCAGATGTGTGGAATAATAGAGAATTGTAGAGTGTTGAATAAAGTCTTTAAATGTAGTTGTTCTCTGTGATGGACTGGCAGCCTGTCCAGGGTGTACCCCTGCCTCTCGCCCAATGTGCGCTGGAGATAGGCACCGGCAGACACCCGTGACCCCAAAAGGGAATAAGCAGGTTGGAAAATGAATGAATGAGTGTTTGTGTTCTCTCTGTATACATAAAAATTACATATTTTACCAACCACTGTGTGTTTTTCTTGAATGACCTGAAAGACGTTATTCAAATAAAAGTATCACTAAAAATCCATAGTTAATAAATCCACGAAAATACCAAAACAAGGTCAAATATGCCTTGCTCTCTGAGGTGTTCATTTCACATTAAAATCCTAGGATAAGCTTTACGATTTTACTAGAAGAAACAAATGAGCAAGGTGGTGAAAGAGAGAAATTTAATCATATTCCCCATCCCTCCCCCTTCATTATATATTTTAAACGGTTTAGGTCTTCATTAGATTTTATTTCCAGTGTGTCCTTGTATCGATTAATTATCCTTGACAACTAGATTAATTCAGGTACAAGCAAAGACTATGAAGGACGTGTCATTACACTTAATTACTTTAGAAAATCTTGAACGTATCAGTTCACAAGCACCTTTCTTGCTGCTTAGTGATGTCAGCAGGACATAAAGAGGAGATAATGGTGGTGAGCCACATTTTAAAACAGAGATGTTGCCCTCAAAGGTTCACCTTCAAAGCCAGGCCTTTATATTTCCCTGCAGACACATATCTGATTCTAATCAGGCTTTAAGGCATAGAAATAACTGATTAAAGTCAACCAGTAAATGAACATTATCACCTTGTGGCATCTCAGCCCTTGCTGTGACTTCCTGTGCGAGCCCTCTGCTGTAGTCAAGGGCTTTAAGAAAGCATGCCTGGCATAATTAGAAAAGCCCAAAAGCTGTTTGATTCACAGATGGTGGGGTTGATAGACACTTTCATTAAGACCACGGAGCACTATGGGATTTCAAAAGTCCTACACTAAGAAACCTCTCCTTTAGCTATGTAATATTTTACCACTAGAGGTTGATCTTACAAGGATCACTGTTTATGTGACCACTGAGTCAGGGCCAAGAGCACGACTCTGTGTGTGTCAACTGCTATAAAAATCAAATCTAAAATCATTTAAATCAGTTTGAGGAACAGTAGTGTACAAGAATCCTTACAGAAACTATGATATGAATAATGATAATCTTACAAAATGCAAAGTGAGCGAACCAAAGAGAAATCTCAATCAAATCAATTTGGCGATACAACCCAGTGCAACATACTGCAGGGACTTTGGGGGATGATAGTCGGGTTTGAGATCAACCAATTATAGTAAAGAGTCGCTGATGATCATAAATCTCATGTAGGTTGAAACCCAGTCATGAACTGAAGAAAAATAGCTGTGTTGGAGGCATAAAACTCCCTGAGGAACAGCCAAATTCTGCTACAAAGCTGAGGTTTCTTGTCATCAGGGCCCGCCCGTGGCATCGGCAGTTTAGGCAAATGCTAAGGGCGTCATACATCCAGATGGTGCCATTAATGGAGGAAGAAAAAAAAAAGTGCTAAAACTTTCACTAATCTTAAAACTATTTCAGAAAACAGTTAAGATAACAGCTTTGCAAAGCCTATTTAGTAGTAAATAGTAATAATAATATTCATATTATTTTTTTAGTAATAGCCTACACTCCAAGTACGCCCCCCCCCTCCTTTGAATAATGGACTGTACCTGCTACTCAGTGGTCTATTTTGATGCGTTCGAAACGTTCCTCTAGGGGAGGTAAAAAGGAAAGAAGAGGAGGAAAAACGCAAGAAAGACTGAGGTAATGCTACGGTAAAGACGATGTCAGTGGTTTTATTAGGCTGTTGCAGAACGACGATTGATATGTCATTAACCATTAGCATTACAGTTTGCTAATCAATAAATAGCTAGCGCTATCTATTTTAACATCACTTAATGTTATGGAGGGGCATAGTTGTTATGTAATGTTATGTAAATAGTCATTTAACTCCCTGTCGTAATGTGGGATACCAAGGGTCAAAGGAACTGGACTGGGGTCGAGGCAAGGAGGAATTTCAGGTGTTTTATTGTGCTACCAGTGGGATAAACGTAAACAACAACCAAACATAAATATTTACAAAACAAAACACTGTTGCAAAATAAGAAAAATAAAAATTTGCTCAGCAGCAAAAACCTCTCTAGTAAACTGGGTCAGCTAAAGCTTGCTTTAGAATTTGCAGAGGTGGATCCAACAACAAAATGAGGAGAAGTCTATGAGCTCTAATCAGAGCTAAGAGTCACCAGGTTCCTTCCATGTATAAGGGTGACCTCAAACTTTTCAAGGGAGTCAAAACCAGTCTGTTGTCTCCCTCTCTCTCCTCCAGACTGAATGAACTTGAGCTCTTTTATTGGAGAGCTCAAAATGGGTCGAACCATCAGCAGGTAAGTATGTTAACCCAAGAAAACCTTAAACAAAAATGAAACTCAAATTTATACAATATGTTTTACGTCAACATTGACAAACAACAATTACTCATTTAGGCAAACAACAATTTACATAAACTAAATTATATTCCTGTCTCTTTTACAGAAAATTTTAATAACTCCCCCCGTTGGACTGGGAAAATGGAAGATTCTGGTCATGAGACCTTGAGTTACTTGATTACCTTGTTTAACTCAGCTTGTACCACTTAACATTAATCAGTATTTAAAAAATTGTGATGAGTAGACCCTGCTCCATCACACTCCCCTGTCATTCTTTAATTTTTATTTAAATCCTTGCATTTTTGTGCCTACTAATCTCTTTAATATCTTTTTTTGCACAGTGCTTTATTTATATTGCATTTATAAGGTAATGTCACTTGTTTGTCATTTTTATTTTGGGAGTACAGTATTTAAATCTAATACTTTATGTAAGCTATTTACATTGTATTTCAAATGTTCATGTAATTGTTTTGTATTTGTTTCTAATTCTTTGCAGTTGCTTTACTTAAATAAAAGAATATCTGAGGCAAAGCTTTATGTACAATGAAGTGAAATATACTGCGATGCACGTTTCGCTGCATCAACAAGGTCTCCCAGACAAAGATGTGAAAGGATGTCAAGATGTGCTATTCAAGCTCTTTTGAAAAAGCACAAAGAAATGGGCAATGTTGAGCAGTCCAATCAGTCCTGAGGAGTGCAGAGAAGTTTGACCAGAAGTAATTCCTTCAGCGTTGAAAACAAGACCAAGTTATTCAAATATGTAGAAAACATATGAACTTGAAGTAGGAAAAATACAGCAGGTGCTCTGAACTGATATTAACCTTTGGAAATATCTGGATGTAGCAGAAAGCAGTTTCTTTATTTATGAAGGTTTGCTGAGTGATACAGTAATAAGCATCTGCAGGCAACAGTGAAGCATGGTGGATGTTACTTGATGGTTTGGGGCTGTAGATTAATGATTTTCTCTAAGCTGAGAAATAACTGCAGTAGCAATACTGATCATGAGTTTTTTTCTCTGTATGTCTATCTCTGGTAAACCCTTAGGTGTCTGATGATTACTCACCCCACGGTGGACACAATGCAGTTTGATTCTAAATATGGTTAGACAAGCAACTTTTGCATGGCCCACAATAAATAATGGTACATGACTGGTTCATTGCATGGGATTTGGAATGGGACATTGAAATCCAGGCATTTACAAATTACAGCCAAGTAACAAACCTCTAATGTTGCCAATTTTGAAGTACTTTATTGCACCTTTTACAGCACTTTGTTTTTAGTGTTAAAGTGCTTTTTAAATAAAGATGATGATGATAGTCATCACTTACCCATGTCTGTGAGACGTAAACTATACCACCTGAATATACTGAATACCAGATATGCTAGAGAAATTCCAAAACTAAGTAATATTCATGTGTATGCTAATGTTATTAGATCAAATCCTCTGGTTTAGTCATAGGTTGTTGTAAAACACTCAACTTTATTCTGTCTCAAGGACAGTTTAAACAAACCTGTCAAGATATTTTTCAAGCAGCAGCTTTGGCTCATACTGCAATCCAAATAAATATTCCAATGTGCATTAGCATGCTACAGGTAATCTAGCTAGGGAGCATTGAACCCAACCAACCTGTTAACCCCTCATGCATTTGTCCCTGCCTTTAGGAAAGAATAATAGCAAGCAAGTTGCCCATCGAACAGCTCAAAATAATGTCAATTTGATGCTCAATGAGACTGTCAACCCAAGGCTGGTGGAAACCCCCGTCTGCGCAAGACTGACAAGTGGAAAACAAATGAAAAGCTCAAGACTCCCCTCGCTTGTCTACTGCAACCAGCTGCATCATCCAGATGCACACAGCTTGTCTGCTTCCTTTGCCGCCACAGTAATTCTCATTACAGTAATTGTTGCTTAATGTTTTCATAATCTGCTTCTTAGAGGAAACTGTTTCCCTTGCCCTAATATCATTGTCTGGTCCCGGAGGCCTCTGTCTCGATGCTGGCCATGCATTTTTATTTTATTCTTGCCTCCTGTAATGAAATAGGATCTGTCCCAGCTGGCTGGCTTCCCTGGTAAGGAGGTGTCTGGTTGGTTTGGCTGAACCGTGGCGCTCTGTTGGCAGTGACGGACCAATGGGATCACTCCTTCTGGCTTAATGAGGCGGATGCATGTCCACACACTCACTGGCAGGCTTCACTGGCATCTGGTACTCAGGCGACAGAGTGCACTTGCAGTTTACTTACAATTCACCTGCACGATAACTCAAAATGAGCGATGAGCTGCTTAAACATTCCCCTAGGGGTGTGATACTGATGAACAAAGGCCTTCAGAGGGAATCATGGACTGATGGGTTAATTAGCCCCAAAACAATGAGGATTCAGGTCATTTTGATGCATCAGAATCGCAGAAAAAAGTAAACTTCATGTTGCGTTTGGAGTGAAATTAGTCTTAGCAAATATTACAATAGCAGGACAAGACAAGACTCTCCTCATATGACTTGGACTTCTAACACACTTCTATAAGCTCTTCATCCATTGGTTGCTGGCAGTATTGCTGACACGAGATTGGCTGTCCCCGCACACGATTGAACTTTTCATTTAGGAATCAAATCCGCATTCAACACAACAAACAGAGTTTAGTTACCGTAAATTTTTACATTTTAGATTTTTTTTTAGTCCTGTTGGCTGATCAGATATTAACAGCTGACGTTTCATTTACATCAACATTTACATCTCTGTGTTGAGTACTCTTTTTTTTCTTTTTTTTTAGATTTAATCCTTACCCATTTTTTGGGTGAACTACATTTACATTTATGCAGTTGGCAGGTTTACATTTCAGAAAATGAACAGTTTTTTCTTGGCTTTCCTGGATTTGAACCAATGACTTTTGTTATTGTTATCTATTATTGCTTTGTTTTTGTTTCGTTTTTTTGTGAGTGACTAAATGACTTGACTGCTTTTGACTTTGGAATTGATTTGTAAAGCAGTGACTTGGTCCCACCTCTGCTCTCCTGTCTATAGTTTAGAAAGTCTCCCCTGAAAATGGGTAATATTAAAAGAAGATTGTTTATTGAGTCGTTTATTAAGCAACTTAAGTCGTCTATCATAAATCCTACAACAATATCAGCGGGTTAGATTCACGAACACTTGTTGTAAGGGCTACAAATAAAGCCTGAGCATATGTTTCTACATATACATATTCATTATTATCAGTTGATTGAAGAACCTGCGGTGGACTAGCGACTTGTCCAGGGTGTACCACTGCCTCTCGACCAATGTGCGCTGGAGACCCCCTGTCACCCCGAAAGGGAACAAGCAGGTTGGAAAATGAATGAAAGAATGTAGAATAATTGACGGATCAGGTGTTTTTTATTATTTACATTTACAGATCCTCCAGAGAAAGGTTTTTAGATTGGGGGTAATACATTGCTGATAATTTTATAATTTTTCAAACCATTTATATGGAAACAACCCATCTCTTAAAAAATATGTAAATATTAGTCTGGTTTATTACACACTGTTTTGCTAGTATATTCCTCCTTGGCTGTATGACTGATAAAACGCGCTGTTATTAAATGTCTGATTTATTCTACACCAATGATACAACCACATTATTTCCAGACACACTGCAGCACACAGTGTGCTTGCAGTCAGGCACTGATGGGCAGAGCTCCATCACAATCACCTGCAGGGTCATATCGATTGCTTCTATTTCATTTCTCTGGTCCATCTTCAGAGACAACAAACCACTTGTCAAACTCATCATCACTGAGAGATGCTTTACCATAAAAGTTACAAGAGATCAAAGTTCAAAGCAGTTTTAAAGTGTAATGTGTATAATGTAAAGGTCTAAAAGGATATGAATCTTTCAAGAAAGAAGGAAGTGATACCTCATGGTAACCTCATGGTACCTCATAGAATTGTTGAAGCTGCCGGATCAAAGTGTCCATTCACAGCAGGACAACCAGGAAGTGGGAGTGGAGCCAGGTGTGAAGCCACTCTGGAGAGTCAGCTGGCATGAACCATAGATCTGACAATTTAATAGGTTCAGGGAGCAGTCAGTTAAGAATAGGTGATTGATTGGAAATCCATGAAAGTAAATCACTGTACACCTTGTTTTTTAAAGAAGCAATCCACAATTTCACTTTTCAACATAAATAAGGGGTTAACCAATTTCTCCAGATCTAAAACTTTTGCTGCATAGCTTTGCAAAGGTTACTGAATCTAACTTCAGCAGCCCATATTTTAATGAAATTATATATATTTCGAGTTTAAATTGAACTTGTTTATAGTTACATAGATTTGAAATTTCAGCAGACAATGAAATGATCGTACAACAATATAGTAATTTTAATAACTTTTTAGTAACGGGATTCAAATATTAAAAATATGTATCAATAAAAAAATGCTTTGATAATTTTTAAGTGAAATGCTACTGGTCTAATTAAATTCCATGAGCTACACTAAGCTAATGCTAAAAGTGGCAACACCAGATCTGCAGAGTGGTTTAATATTTTCAAAAACAGTAAAAAACTGCATTCTTCCTCTGAGAATGTAACTTATTTAGTCCAGAAAATGAAGGGTTATTATTACATTTAGGGTTGTTGTTTAAATTTTAGGGATGAGTAGTCATGGCCCATGTGTGGCCCCAGTCTAGATATGGTCCCAGTCATGTACCATAGTTCATGCAGGACTTAGGAATGCAAAACTAACCAGTCAGGTCTGATAAAAGTAGCTCTGTGGGATGGATTTCTTCTTCAGGGTTTGTTTCTGTCTTCTCTAGAATCTTATATCTGGCATAATCAGTCTCGAATTGGCAATACAGATAATGGAGCATGAAACTTACAGCGGTACATTTATAGAAATGTTGAAATCTTAATAAAGGGTTGGAGTTAAGTATCGGTTGGTAGGTTTGTAATGTAAGCTATTACTTATCATAATATTTTACACAAACCCCATAATGCTGCTTACACAAGCATCGTGAATAACTCCAACCTTTCCAGTGATCGGGTGGGACCCCCAGATTTGCAGCTGTATTAATTTTATCTGCCTGGCATCTCTGCAATAATTTACAGTACCATATTGAGTCCTGCCCTTAATGTGCCCATTAAATCATGCAGCGAGATTAAGACTGAAGAGGCCAACACAGCTCAACAAGATGTAGAGTACTGAAAGGTAGCCCGACTTGGTGACCCAAGATGGATGAGTCTCTGTTTGGGCAGGATGAAACTCCTCCATTGGCTGGTTTGGGCAATAAATCAGGCCGGCAGCAGAGGTCTAGGCTCAGGTGGTGTAATGATCCGAACAGCATGTGGACGACCTCTTCCCAGCCATTGGGTTTTGAGGGTGCATCCGCTTCGTCAAACTCTGTGGTTTGCCGTTCATCACTGCTCGCAGGATGCTCAAAGATACTGGAGTCCTCCTGCCCATCATCGCAGACGTGCAACTAAACCTGTCCAAAATAACTGCTACAGGCAGCAAACAAAATACATATGTTTTCAATTTCTCAACTAATGTTGAAAGACTGCAGGATAGTGTTCAGGGCATGGAAACAGAACGAAAAACATAAATACATTCACTGAAGGGAAATCAGGATTTTGAGCCCTGGCCTGTCCCCAGTAATGGTTCTTATGAGCTTTTTTTTTAAAAATGTTTTAAAATAAAAGTTATTCAGGTCCAGTTATTCAAATGTTCTCCAAGTAAAATGTCTCAACCATTGTCCAGCTTGTGTCTCTTAGCCTTCCCCAACAAACACATAAGGTCTGTGTTTTAGATCAGGGGTTTGGCTTGTGAGCTACTTATCAAAATGATCTACCTACTGAAAAATGCAAATATATATTTTTGTATGAATACACTGAGAGCTTATGCTGATGTATCAGCAAGTTACAACATAAAATTCAATGAAGATACTTAAACTAATCATAAATATACTCTTTACAGTGTTAATGTGGTAAATGACTATTCTAGCTGCAAATGTCTGTTTTTTGGTGCCAGACATTTGCATAGGTGTACAGAGGCCCATTTCCAGCAACTATCACTTCAGTGTCTAATGGTACAATGTGTTTCTCATTGTGGCTGAAGCTAATGGATGATTAGAAAACCCTTGTGCAATCTTGTTAGCACTGCTGACAGAGTTTGGCTGCTTACAGAAGGAATAAAAAGGAATAAAAAATAAAAACCTTCCTTTGAGCAGGTTGAGTATCTGGAGCATCACATTTCTGGGGTCGAAAAAACACTCAAAATGGCCAGAAAAAGAGAACTTTCACATGAAATTCAACAGTCTTTTCTTGTTCTTAGAAATGAAAATGGCCTGTCGAGGATAGACTGTCGAATTCACATGACAGTTCCCCATGCGAGAAATGGCGAAGAAACTGAAGATTTCCCACAACGGTTTGTACTACTCCCTTCAGAGAACAGTACAAACAAGCTCTAACTGGAGTAGAAAGAGAAGTGGGAGACCTCGCTGAATAACTGAGAAAGAAGATAAGTACATTAGAGTCTCTAGTTTGAGAAATAGACGCCTTACAGGTCCTCAACTTTCAGCTTCATTAAATAGTACCCGCAAAACGCCAATGTCAACATCTACAGTGAAGTACACTGAGTCCGGAGTTTTATACGGCCTATGGATAAAAAATTTGCACCATTTTTCTCTCAGTTGGGTTTGCTTTGAAAGAATGCATCAATGTGAAGAGTCACATTTTGGTCATTAATTAATCCCCATAGACTCCATTAGGAACTAAATTGAATATTGCATTTATTTAATTGTACTATTGTTCATTTTAACACCATGAACATAATTTCAGTCAGATTTCAGCCGCTTTAATCCAGGCAGTTTAAATTAAGAGAGAATTATTTGTACTTGTTTCACAGTTTATACCACTCGCAGTGTGATAAAATACATTTTAAATTAGAGTTGATGCATAAACATGATTAATGATGTGCCTCCACGGCTGCTGAAATTAATTAGAATCTGAATGACATTTCCTGACCTTGCCTTCCAAGAAAAGAATATCTAATCCCTCGAGAGAGTGAGTACGATGAGCACATTATTTGTCAAACAGAACACGTTGATTTGATTCTTTTGTTTGCATCAGTTGTTTATTAATTTGAAGTGAACACTTGTGGATGGCGCTAATCGCAATTTTAATTTGTTTAATGTAAATGTCCTTTTTCATCTGGGAAAAATGTCCGGCTATCATTAGTCGATGCTGTCAAGACCTAATAGTTTTCCAGCTCATTAAATGTGGTCTCTTGTGTCATTAAGTTCTCAGAAATACAGACACAAGGCCCCCCTTGTCATATTTCATGCCCAGGTTGATGATGGTTTTTGAGTAGTACGACCACCGGGGGAAGTTTACCTTCTGCATTGTTTTTTAATTGCGTTCATGTTAACAATGTTTCTGTTTCTCAACACTTCAAGAATTAGTTAGTTTGACTAAAACTATTCACTGGCAGCAGAGTTGGTACAATTTTTGTCATTTTACAGTATTCGCTGTGTGAAATTATGTTACTACCATAAATACAATCTAATTCTGTATTTTATACTGGTAACAGTTAACTCTAAACTTCTGTTGTTTTACAGTATTAATATTGTAGGAGGAGATCACATTAGAAGAACTTTTAGAAAAATGTTATAATTGGTTAGTAAAGATAATGTCCCTCAAAATTATTTCTTCTCTGGGGGAAAAAGTATGATAGCCCATTGGTGCACAACACAACACAAATTGCACAACACTATTGCAAATGAAAAACGGCTATTGCAAATCAAAAATGCAATTTAAAATATTTTTTTATTTATTTGTATTTTTGATTTGCAGTTGTTTTTGATATGCTATAGCCATTTTTCATTTGCAATAGTGTTATCTAACTTATGTTGTGCTGTGCACTAATGGGCCACCGTAAAAAAAGTGCCGTTTGAGTATTTAATAAAAATAAAATACTTTCACAAGTACTAGTCACAAGATTTCCAACGACTTGAACATTTTTCGATGAATCAAATTCAGAACATTGTTTTCTACAGATAAAAATTCATTGTCTTTTGATGAAAAGATGTTCATAAAATCCTTCACTTTTAAAAACTTTAACTCAAAAAATAACAGCCACTACTTCTTAAGAAACATTTGAAGCATTGACAGGCTGATACTGAAAAGTGTGTTTTGTCAAGAGTAATTATTCAGTCATTAGTTCATTCATTCATTTTTCAACCCGCTTTTTTTCTTTTTTTGGGGTCACGGAGGTCTGCCGCACCACCGCACAAATTGAGCGAGAGTCGGGGGTACACCCTGGACAGGTCGCCAGTCCAAAAGTAATTACCGGTATATAAATATAAATAAATAAATATATATATATATATATATATATAAATTAAATAAGATGATTATTAAAATTAAATTGTAACATACTGATAATGTGTATTCAAGTATTTACACCTTAAATAAGAAAATAAAATTGACTTTTTTAATTATTAAAAAATAACAGAATTATTTTCATCCTTTTAATGTATTCTTCAATGAAATGCAAAAAAATAACCTTGTTTTGGGTTCTCTAATTGGTTTTGCTTGTAATGTACAGAAATAAAATTGGTTGCCTAAAATTTCTGCACTTTTTATTCATTCATTTCCTTTGCTACATGGGTCTCTCGCTGTTTTTTTTCTCTTCTCTGCACAGGGCTAAAATCACTCTCTAGCGCCAAAATATTGCAGTGGTCAAAACTAATACATTTTGTTTCAAAATCGGTAGTGATTTTTCTAAAGTGAAATGTATGCCTCTCTGTATTCCCATCCTTTGTTAAAGCCAGGTTTTCATGATAAAATGTTTTCATGTTTAAACTTTCAAGGGAATGCTATTTGTCATTTTTGTTTGATGTATCATAAGCATGTGTGTCTTACAGTTCTATCTTTAATTCTAGATAGATCATTTGTCATTCAGATTTATTTGAGACCATTCACACACAATGCAGAACTGGTTCATGAAATACAGGTCGCTAACAATGAAACACAATTTATTAGATTGAAAGAATTATGTGAAGTGCAGAAAGATATTTTTATTTTCAACTGGGACAAGCCATGACCCTGTGGTTTTGAGGACACATGAGCAGCTGAAGTTACAACTCATTCCCTTACGCTGAACAATCAGCTATGTGCATACCCCTGGTTTCTGGTCACCAGAGATGGCACTGTTGCACTGCTGATGCCCTTACACATCCAGCCTGGCAGTGCCAGTTAAAGATGCAGCCAATGGGAATGGATGATGAAATCTCATACGGCAGACTTCTGGGAAAGCTTTAGTCAAAAATGGCACTATTAAAATACACCAAACACAGGAACAAACCATAGACATGCAGCAAGAAGGACTTCCTTTCCTGTTTTATTAGAGTTACTGCAATAATTAGTGAAATGATGCCATTGTAGAATTAGCTGCTATGATTGTATTTGTATCTTCTCACTGGTGAAACTGCAAAATCCTATAAAAATGTATCGAGTACAAGGACTACCACTGTTTTGTTGCAAATTTCAAAACAAATATGACAGCCATAAGAGTTTGTACTTCCCTTCACCTTTCTTTGTATCAAAAGACACCCTCACAACACAAGTTCAGTATCAGAAAAGATTGATTATCAAAGTGTTTCATTGTATTATATTCACTCAACATAAATCCTATTTTTGTATAGATTACGATACATTAATTCGTATTTTTGATCATTCAAACAGCTGGAGTGTCTTAAAAACACATTGAGGTATTTTCCCCAAGTACATTATTTAAAACATTGTTTTCATTGCATTTAATATCAAACGGAATGTAAACATATTGATTTAAAAGATACAAATATAGAAACTAACCCAACAGGGGCAATCAAAGTCAAGAAAGATCTTTTTTTATGTTGAAAATATGAAATAGATTTTTACTGGTGTGTCATGTATCTGTAATCCCCCCCCCCCATCCATTTTTATTGGTTGATGTTTTCCATGTAATTATTCTGTTTGAATTGCCTCATAATACTCCAAGCCTTTGCTAATCCTCCTTTAGATGCATTTCAATGTAGTAAAATCCCATTCTATTTTATTAAATGTATAAATTATTAAAAGATTAAATGTATCTAATATGTTCATTACATTGTCCTACCATTTAAAGCCACACACTGATCCCTTTTAGCAATTTATATCGGCCTAACACTCTGAAGTCACAGTCAAGTCAATAACCTATTTGCCAGACTTGGCCCATGCTTGGCCCGCATACAGTGTGCTAGATGAACCTGGTTCACATTAATCCACATGAATACAGGTTTATTATGTCCACACAAAAGTGCCAAAAACATTTTCGTGGTTTTTCAAAAATTAATATTCAGCACTGAGTTTGCAAAACCACAGGCACATCTCTTCTGTTATTAAACAGGAAGCATATGCATGTAATCCTGTACATTCTGTGAGCCATGCTAGTGAAACGCAGTCGCAGTATTTGCTTTATTCATAATTACACTTGGTCTTTTTAACAAAGTAGTGGCGCCAAGCACAGAGCGTGACTACAATGACAAACTCTGGAAAACCCTTGTTTCGGTGTCTACACGTAAATGTATCTCAGAATATTTTCAAAATTATGCCTCTTATTGAGGATTTTCAATAGTGTTATTTTGGTTTGAGTTCTTAACAAACTCGCTCATTTATGTCTTTGGGAATCTAGTTATTTCATTCTAGAGATTTATTTTCCAACACTCTACTTTCAAATGGTGGAGTGCTTTGTACCATTGCAACAACATTTGCTCTACAGTTGGTGATGCAAAGCCAGTCATGGAAGTCATTCCACGAGGCTCTCTACACTATGATCTTGAGCAAATCTGAAGGCCACATGAAGTTTGTAATTTGACCTCTGTTCACCAACCACATCATGTGGATTTCATCTATGGATTGTTGTCCTGAGAAGCATCCTATCACAGTACCATGCTGGAATTCATTGAGCTTCTGAGAGGTTTGATCCAAACTGCAAAATGAAGTTATCTGAATTGCTGTGCAATTTTGGCAATATTTTTTATTTATCAAGGTTTACTATTTCATGAAGTAGTGAATGAAATGCTTTGCACTTTGTATTAGTTTGTAATGGCTCTTGAGAAATTGATGCATGAACCTCTGCTTTATTCACACATACCTTTATTATTTTAATAAATTCTGATTACTGCATCCTAACCAACTTTCGATTACTTACTACTCTCATGCATATTTAAAACTCACCTTTTCTGGGTAAGGTTATTGAAATATGAAAATGAACCCTATGTCTTTTTTTGGTTTTGCACTTTGTCTTCATTACTTTGAGGGTGATGTGATTTGGTCAGGTGTCTGAATTGAATTATATAAAGAAATGGGAAGCGTCACTCACCCTGATAAACGTATTTGCTTGTCCTATTCTGAACAGCGGCGTTAAACACAGAAACAAAAATGGCTTCATGTGGACACGTCAGATAAATTTCTCAATGGAGAACCTTTGCTGCGAGCTAAAGTCTCAGACATAAAAATTCTTAATGGAAATTAAATTTAATGGTTCCTCTCTGTGCCAATATCATTATAGCTTTTGACTTAAAGGTGAAAAATGCTTAGTAATTTAGTGAAGGTACCTTCCATTTATCTTTTTTTTTAATGAAGGTTAAAATACAGCATCTGAAACTATGCAAATGCTAATATTACTAAGGCATTTAAAATCTGGAAAATATCAGCTTGGTAATGTTATTTTCTAATTGTTCGTCTAATAGCAGGATTCTAAACTGTTCCCTCCATAACCCGGTCGAAGATAAAAGAGAAAGATTGTTGGAGAAATATTGTTGGATCACAAATAAAAAAACAATGTAATGACCTATACGCTTATTTTTATGTTTAGATTTTGTAATGGCTGTGGCATTTATGTTGAGTAACAGGATCGTGAAGAGTGACAGTAAGCAAGGTAAAGAGAAAGGAGAGGAAAGACGCTGAGTTCAGGACTCGAACCCATGTCGCCCAACTGAGCTTATACGTCCTGTGCACTAACCAAAAAACAACTCTTTCTGTACTCTCCACGAAACATGATGCAAGATCACATTTCTTACCTGAAGACACATTACTAAACCTTAGAAGTATCTGCATGCACTGGTGCTTGGCCTTATCCAACTATATATTTTTTATTCAAATATATTGTGTAGGTTTCAAAAAGGTAAATTGTTTTGACATTTTTGGTTCCAAACAAACATTTCAACAGTTATAATACACCATTTGCAAGGTATTCAAATTAAAAGGTGAAAAAATCATATTTTTCCTTTAGTTTTGTTTTACAGACCCCGAATCCGAATCCATGCCATCTAGAGGTAAAAAGAAGTAATAGCCCTCTGAAGTACAAGACCTGTGAGTTGAATTGTTTCGCAAATTTCTGGCAAAGAACACACAATGGCACATACAATTGCTTGGTGTATAAGGTTTAGGAAAGGTTTGTCTGTTTTTTTTTCACATTGTTTTGATCTTATTTTTTGTTTTTGTTTTGTGGGGATTGATAAATTAGAATCTTATCTCAAAACATTTTTGTTATAAAACAAAAACTGTTCATGTTGTACAAAATGTAATATTCAAAATGGTATTTTTTGTACAATTTCAAGTTCGTAAATTATTGTGTAATGTAATAAAAGAAATATTTGTAAAAAAAAAAGCAGGGGTTCTAAATTATTAGAGCATATTTAAAAGTAGTAAAACTATCTTTTTCCTTCCATGCAGAAAAAAGGAAAACAACAAATTGAAATAGCATTTATTATTGAAAAAGTTTTTGTTTTGTCATCACATTTCTTTCAGCAGGCTGGTCAAATTTGACTCTGAACTGTAAATTAAAGCAATGAACAGTCTTTACGGGTTAAATAAGTTATAGTTCCAAACATTATTAGCCTAGAAAACATAAACATTTCTTTAAAAAAAACTTTTGATCATATTATACATTATAATTAAATTGGATTAAATGATGCTAAGCTAATGCTAAAAGCACTACAACCAGATCTGGAAAACAGCTGGATAGCTTTCAAAACTGTAAATTACTACTAATCAAAAAAAGAAAAGAAAGAAAAGCCTTGCCCTTGAAATGTATTTAATCCTAACTTTGTTAACCGAACCGTGCATGCTAATTAATCTTCTGGAAGGATTTGAGTCATGAAAGCAGCATCGTGTTCCAAGACCAAGCATGTTTCTGATATCAGCCGTTCATGTAAATATCGAGTTAAAGTGAGCAAATAGTGTTTTCGGTGACACAAATATCTGTGCTGGAGGTTTGATATTAGAACCCAGGGCTTAGCTGCCATAATGTTTTTTGGGATATCGGGTTTCGAAAATGGAGGCATCTGTTATTGATAAAATAATAGGACAGCTGCTGTAATTGGAGAGAGTAAAAAAGCTGTAGTTCAATAATGTGCAGTGCGGTGATAAAGCTTATCTACACAGCAGTAAACATATGACCTCCATGATGTTCCAGTCATGAATCCTGACGCTCGGAGATGAATGGAGAAACACAGCAGGCTGGAATACGCTGGAAATGGGTCGGGTTACAGATATTTTATTACAACTATTCAATCAGGGCGGCACGGTGGTGCAGTGGGTAGCACTGTTGCCTTCTAGTCGGTAGGTTGCCGGTTCCAATATAAGTTTAAAACAGTACCTGAGAGGCTTTTGGTGTGATAATAAAAGTACAATGATGTATATGATACTCCTGCTTTCCCTCTTGATGAGTAATAGAAAGTTACTGAACTGCAGTTCCTCGACCGCCCGCTTGAGGCTGACTCCAGAAGTGAGCAGGTTCTCATTCACTCCTGTGTTAAATTTTGCCAACTTTGGAGCTGAAAAACTCATATTTGTCACAGTTGTTTCTTTTTTTGTGTGTTGTTTACTGGGAAGTGCCGCACTTTCACAAAGGCGATTGCTGGTGACGCCCACTTTGAGCCTCATTTCACTTTGCCAGAAACCAATGTGTGGCGTCATTGACGCTTCGTCCATCTTACCTTCAGTCAATGCACTGCTCCTTGAGGCATTTTAGCACCATGTAGCTTATTTTTGACAGTGTATGACTGGGTGAGACACTGCTAACCTGCAGTGAGAGTGTCTCGTTCGCTGGCACCATTCTGGATAGAGTTTTCATGCTTTACTTCCTAGGTGTGATGTGGATATTGTCAGTGTTTTGGTTCATTGTAACTATTTTGGACCAGAGCTGGTGTGAAGCAGCACAGACACAGTCATGTTCTTCACTCAGCTGGAGCCCGCATAAACAATGGCTCCAGTTTTGGAAATACGACATCTAGCTTTTACTCTATGTATGCAATAAATCACACACTGTTATTTGCTAGAATTCTGATAAATAACAAGAAGTTAACCATAAATTTGTATAAATTTTTTTTTAAAGTTTTTTTTTTTCACTTTTACTGACGCATGATTCTGATTATCAGACATGAACCTTCATAGAAATTAATTATTTATTGTTCACTTTTAGGAGCACTCATTTTAAACTTAGATTAGAGCCTTCTGGAATTTAAGTACTATATATTTTTAAATACTGTGTTACATTTTCATTAAATTTCTATTGTGAATTCATTTAAACTTTCAAATAGTTATGGTTGAGCATCAATGTATATTAGTAAAGGTCTTTAATTGTTTATTAATGAACTTTTATGTTTTCTTTGCATATGATAAAAAGTGATATGAATGACATGGGAGGCTGTACATTAACATTTATGTTCTAGTCAGATTCTTTAATGCAGGGGTTCCCAATTATTTTTTACCCAAGGGTCAAATTGTACAAGAAAAAAGGCCTAAGGCCATAACCATCCAACTCCCAACCCCCCTTTTCCCCCAGCGAGATCAAATGACAACCCCCTACATAAAAAAAACATTCAAATAAAGACATAGCAAAAACCCAACTCTTATTTCTACTCCTTATCTTTGAACATTATTCAAAGAGATTAAATCTATTTATGTTATAAACATGTTTTGTGTTATGACTTTACGTTCGGTCAACTTTACGTTTTTATTGCTCACCATGTTCTCATTTGAAAAGACATCAAATTTGTCATTTGGCAGAGATTGGGCTGAAAAGTTTTGTATAGTGTGTTTGTTGACAGATGTCATCATCGCTGTAAAATGAACAGAATCCATCTCGCGCCATATAAGCAGTGCTTAATTTGTTCATGAGGTGGTCTTGGTGCTGCTCCAGCAGGGTCAAATAAAGACAAAATTTTCAGGGTCAATACTTTGCACAATGTCTCAATCATTGTTTGGACCATGGTTCCTGTGAAAGTGTCAGAACTTTCAGGGTTTAAGGCTGTAATTTGGTGCATTTTAAGGGTTAAAAAAACAAGCCAGTTTTGGAGCTTCCTGAACTTTTTTGACAAACATTCTGGTTAAATTACATAATTTTGACTTATTCTAAGGGTACAAAGGGTCCTTCAACTCGATGTGAATGTTCAGGTTCTAAAAACATTTATTTGAGTCATTTTTGGCTAAAGCAACCAGGGTTTTTTATTAATCACAAATCTCTGATGTTAGAAATACTGAAATATCTCACTGTGAGCAGCAGTGTGTGGTTTGATTTTGGTCAAAATAGAGTATTTTAGAGTGAAATTATTAACAATTTTTTGGTCGAAACCTATTTGGCACTTTGCAGACAGTCCCTAAGCGACCCAGTCTCGGGCAGCTGTGCATACACATCAATATATTTCTGTGATGGTGGAGGAAGACATCTTTTGACAAAATAGAATTGTAGCTTGTCCTCTAAGTAACCCAGATTACATAGAGGTGTCGTTTGTCAATTAAGAGCGTTTGAGTCTCGAGCTACTGAGGAGATACCCGAATCTGTGAATCTGCAGCAGCTTTATTGATCTCTGCTGTACTGTGGCCACCAGATCATCTGCCGAAACTCTGAAACTTTTGCCTGTTTAGGGTTTGGGTGACTCACTGGTTGAAAAAAAACCCCCCATCTCTTTCACATATTAGCTGAATGCTAATGTTACCTATTTCCTGAATGTTGCCCAATTTATTCAAACTGGCACTGCAGCTACTTAATCACTTTCTCCCTCTTTTATGTTCATCAGAAAACCAAGCGTCACTTCAATTAGAAATAAAACCATTACAAACCACTGTTAAAATTAGATATTACAAGCAGTTTCTTTACTGAATTTGACTGACAGGGAAGGTCCCAGAGCCTAAACAAACAGGTCCCGGTCCCGCCTTACAAGGTGCAAATTAAGCACTGCATATATGACCATAAACATCTGCACTGCGCACACAGATAAGCTGCACTCACACAACTCAATGCAGGAAAAAAAGAGCCGCTGAGTTTATGACCAGCAAAATGGACTCTATGTTGACCGTACTAGACTTTTACCTGACATTAAATTGCCATCTGCAAACATAATATGCAAAGTACAGCAGTCTACTGTACAGCCCATGTGAGGGGGCCAGTCAGAGAACCACTTGAGCGGCCGGATCTGGCCCGCAGGCCGCTATTTGGTGATTGTTGCTTTAATCTTATGTGACTTACATTTCAAGGATTTCAGTTCTCGCATTCCCTGCGGTTCAAACCTACACTATTTCCATTACTAGCACTGTGCTCTGCTGACTAAGTCATGGGAAAACTGGGGGCATGTGCCCAAGAGAAAGCAAGGAACACCTCTGGCTATCTATCTCCTCTTAATTTCTGCCAGCTTTTAGCAGCAGTGAAAGGACTCAGCAGATACTGTATTATTATTTTGCTTTGTTTACTTTTTAATTATCTGGATTCAAAGATGCAATCTTTGATCAATCTGGATGCATTTTTAAAAATAGGAAAAACTATGAAATGGCTGGTGTTTCAGAATGGAAATGGTCAATCTGTCGTCTTTGTCTGCCTTTGATACAACTGTGTGTTTGTCTCTTGTTGTGATTTATGAGATGTATGCCTGTCACTATTCCAGGCTCATCCAAAGCGCTGTCAAGCTTTGGTTAGCCAAAAGGCTCGCAGAATGGCTTTCTGGATAGACAGGAAGAATGCAGATGATTAGAAGAGAAGTTTGTTGGAAGACCCTCTGGGGAAGTTTTTTGCGCTTCGCAAACGCTGGTCCTGCCTCATTAGGAAGAGCGGAAAACTAGAGGCTTAGTCAAAATCTGAGACAAAAGCAGCCAGACCATCACAAGAACTTTGACTCTTTCAAAAAAAAAAAAAAATGCCTTATGGAATAAAA
The DNA here is from genome assembly GCA_007224835.1 of Danionella cerebrum. Taxonomy (NCBI): domain Eukaryota; kingdom Metazoa; phylum Chordata; class Actinopteri; order Cypriniformes; family Danionidae; genus Danionella; species Danionella cerebrum. The sequence continues at coordinate 521,420 of SRMA01027196.1, read as the reverse complement.
AAATCTTTGGACATTTTTAGCCAATGGAGAATCAAGCACTGATGTAAGAACCTGGGGATTCATACAAAGAGCTCTCTTAAGTATGTGCCGTGTGGAGACTATTACTTTTTACTGATTTGATTTCGTTATTTTGCTTTTGTTTTATTGGAAAAAATTCATAATTTCCATAGACAAAATGTGCGCTCTTCTGACAAACTTTCAACTTTTAATAATCCTCGAATCTCACTATTAACAGAACAAAAGATTTTATTTCATATTATTATTGCAATTGCAATTCCTGCAGTGATAAACAAAACAGAAGTAAATCTTAAGTGAGGACAAATCCCAAAGAAATCAGTCCCACAATGTATTTTTGAGGATGTACTAATGTCAGGTATTAGCATTAGCAATCAATTTTGATTTTTCTACGTTATTTTCTGTGTCCCCCTCGTCATGATGAAGTTGTATTCCAAGTTGTAGTCTTTTTTCAAAATAAAACACCTTTCAGACTCTAAAAATCAACACATCTTAAAATGATTAAAGTTCTTAATTTTTTATTTACTATTATTTTTTTATTTACTTTATTTTTTTTGTACCTTACTTCTTTGGGCAGTAAATGATCAATGATACAGTTCATTTGAACAAAGCACATGATTTTATGACAATGATTTTAATGACTTTTTATTGAAATAGGTTTGGATTTATGCGTGTAAACCTGGTTAATATGAAGTTCCTGCAGCAATTTTAACCTGTAACATGAGATGTGTTTTATTTTACGGGGTTTCTAGTCTGATTACAAATGGATTATTCGGTCTGTGTAAACACAGCTACTAATCTAAATGGACCACGTTCACGGAGCAGTTTGTTTTAATCTGATTTTCTGATTGATCACTCTGCTCTCAGCACATCCTTAGCATGACTAAAAACCTTTATTTATGTAGTTTAATTAATTTGAAAAATACCTCTTGATTACTTGTTTTAAAACTTGTTCTGTCTGATTAGAAATATGTTTCCTTATTGAATATAAATAAATGCTAAAATCATTAAATTAATCAAGTGAGGAAGGCTTGAATAGATCAATATACTCAAGGAAAAATCTCATGTCGATTCTAGGCACCATCCCTCATTTGCATAACAGGCAATTTAGCTGATGAATAAACAGCTCCAGTGTGTGCTGTGATGCTCTTGTTGGATTTCCATAAATTTAATTTTGGAGGGCATGTTGAATGATCACCTTCAGACCCTGGCTGCCTCCTGTCCCTTTGCTCTTATTACTCGAACAAATGGAAGACCTCCAAGGGGGATTTCGGGTTGTTTTGTGTGGGAACACACTCAACATTAGGTTAATTACTTGGCACTTAATTGAGAAAAACAATCACAGAGCCTGATTGCATGATTTGTATGATTTTTTACACAAAAATATATAAATGTAAAGGGTTCAGATTTTAAAAAAAAAAAGAATGGCACTTCTGTTAGGTGCATTTTCAGTCATTTCAATTATAAGATGATGAATATTTTGGTAAAATGTTTGATAAGAATAAACAGTAAATAGTGATCTACTTGCAGAAGTGACCATTTATAGACACTGCCACTCACATAGTCCCACCTGTTTCCAAATCAACTGACTTGAGATCTGTCCTTGCCATAGATTGCATTAAACCGGTGTCGCTAGCCAAGTACTAGTCAATGCTTGCAGCTCTTGTCCCTTTTTTCTGTAGACTTCTGTCACTGTAGTTGTATGTCTGTTTGAGCTGTTTTTTTTATTTCTACAGTATTCCGAAAGACAGAGCTGCATATTAAGATTATATATTATTGTTTACTTTTCATAAATGTCTCTTAGGTTTTGCTCAAAAGATTGTTTTAAAGTCAAAAGATGCTCCATTTTTTCTTCTGCTAGAGGTGGAATATTGGTGGGTGGAGCCACAGGGTGGACAAACAGGACAAATTCTCAACCACTTCTTCGGATGTTTTTAGTTAACAAAATGAACATTTTGAAAATGTGTCATTTCAGTAAACACAGAACACACTCATTTGCTGTAAATGTTGCTTTTTCAGCTGTGAGTGAAATACATGTTTGACCCATCGATAAAACAAGATTTAGGAGGTTAAAATCAACATCAGCTATGTCACTCTTGCATGTTAGCAGCCTTTTTACAAACTATGGCCCCACTCCGATGCATCATTGTGTCGAAAATGATCTGTGCACTGTTTTTTTTTTCCACAGCAAATAACTGTAGTTATTTTTTTAGACAAAATGGGTCTAAAAATAAAACTGTATTTGATAATAAGAAGAATAAATAATTTTAATGTTTAAATATGTTGATACCTAATAAGAATAAGCATACATGTAGTTTTGAAAAGGAAAACACTCATTTGAATGTACAAGAAACTCAAAAAAGATGCTAAAAAGAGGTGTAGTGAGAAAAAAGATGGAGTGCGATTTGTTCTTGTCAGGAAAACAACACCGGTGAACATAACAGGAGGTGAGATGAAGCTATTATCACATCTTACATCTCAGACACCTATGGTGGTGTGGATGAGCCTAAATCAATTGTAGATTATCAGGATTGCTTCATCTAATGGCCATTTACTTTACAGACAATCATGGGAGGAGGTTAACATCAACTTTAATTACACAGCTTGAGTAAGTAACGATTTCCTTTAGTTAATGCAAAGTCTTGTTAAAAATAAAAGTACAAGATCAAAGATCTACAGACAAAAGTGTTAAACGTTTCGAAATGCGAATGTGAAAAGCGAATTTTCACTCCAATCTTAAATCGGAAACACAATGTTTTTAAAATATCATTTTACATCAACTGTTTATATGAGAAAACAAAAAGCACAGTAGCTACACAAAGGTCCTCTGCTCTGAAAAATGTGTTTTTCCTACTGTTCACTTGAAATTTTTAATGTTCAGTATAATGGTAGTTGTAGGCACTCATTTGCTTTCGTAAAGGAGGTTCAGTTTATGTCGGGAAAACTCACATTATAAAATTCCCAGGAAACAGAAAAAGAAAACCTAGAAATAAAAAACTTGGCACTCGAGGGGCAGCCTCCCACTTTCCCTAACCTGTGCCTTTATTGATTGGATTGTAGAGAAGCATGAAGTAAATTAGAGAGAGAAGAAAGAGGGCAGTGAAAAGGGCTATGCATCATTTTCATTAACACCACACCACTGGAGCTGACCACCAACAGGTTTTTTCACACAAACTATTTGTTATTACTTATTATATAAAGCTAAAACTTTCAGACTCTAAGGTATCTTTGTACACATTGGTCCCATCAATTACGGTTGTCTGGTAGGCATATCCCCAACTCTATACCTGTAGTTTTACGTGCCCCAATTGGAGCACTTCTTGTGGGTTTAAAAATGTATGCGCTTGAGGATTGTTCAAGTCTTTCTCTAAAATAATGGCAAACTTTTTCAGAGCATCTGTCATTCCTGTTGTTCTTTCTAATTTACATTTTGTTTATCACTCAGCTTCACTCTGTTGAAGTGGAAGCAGTAGACACAAGCAGAGAAATTGATCAAATTTTTGATAAGTTTGTTGACTCTACTAACTTTGTTTGAAAAACTAATGACAACCTTTTATCACTGGAAGGTATTGAACTGAATAGTTTCAAGTAAACTCCAGTACTAATAATTGTATTTTAAAGTGTTTTGTACTTTTATTTTGTTAAATGAACGGTTATACACAGTTCCACCAGTAGGTGGACGCAATTTGCAGCAGCTAAATTGTTAAAGTCATGCACTCATTGGGAGAGGGCACAGATGTGTTTAGGTAGATGCCTTCCAAAAACACTGCCATCCATTAGATCGATGTGTCCATCTTAGTTCGGAGAAAGTGATACTCACTGCATTGGTCAATGGTTGCTGAGGTCTACCAACGATTAAAACATTGTTGTTTTACAAACATTTTGGTTGTGATCACAACTCAACAGTCAACATCATAACTGATTGACTGTTCTGCTCAAACCATCCCAATATGATCCCTGTGGCAACGCTACAGGCCCTTATAGAGCATCTACATATAAATATCTATGGGCTGAGTGGTGGTGACATCACATGGACACTGTTTCTTGTTAATTGTGTTTAATAGTCATTGTATTCATTTAATATCGGTTCTCGTTGCATAGTATTTCTGTTATTATCTGCATATATTCAAAAAGAGAGGCCTTTGTGTTACGAACCGTTTCTTTTTTCCAAGTAAAGTACATTTTACAGCTTGGTCCTGGGGAAACGTTATTTTGTTTCACTGTGTACTGCACTTTATATGGTTGAAATGACAATAAAAGCCTACTTACTTACTTACTACTTATGTTTAAAACAGTCACAGTCAACTTAAACCCTTGCACAGCTATAAAAAAATCTCTATAAAAATGAAAATTTACCTGAATTAAACTCATTAACGACACAACAGGCAAGTTGTACAAGCAGCAGGAAGATATACTAATACTATTTTCCGATTTTGTTATATATATATAAAGTGTACAAGATTTAACAGTCTGGGCAATATGATTTGTAATTTTCATTAGTCGAAATAACTTTGCTGTGACATACATTTTAACAAAACATCCAGAAAATGATTTACACTATTTGAAACAAGCCATTATCAAACATTCTGCTCTACACAAATCTCTCCAAAATGCATTTTTTTCAAAAAAGTTTTGATAGTTTAGTATATCAATCAAATACCTTTTAATTAAATGGTCTGCAAAAACTTTTCCAGACTATTAAGTTAGTTGAGAAACTCCTAAATTTGAACAAAGAAACGAATTTGCTTTTTGTAGTCATCAAAAAATCCTTTCTTGCATCCATTGAAACAAGAACAGATTGTATCTTCATTGTTGAACGTTGAGGGGAGGGAGTTTAACAAACTTATCAGCCAATTTCTTCTGCTTTCTTCAAAGTCTTTGTGTCGTCCAGTTGAAACAGATGTTTTTCAAGCTACTTTTGTTGATAGGAATATTTACTGCTATATTTGTAAGTGTCCCACTGAATTGATTTTGCCTTTGTGAAACACTTGCCAGTAATTGAATCAAATTACTGCTTCACACTGAATCCCTTTGAAGACGGTGCGGCACTTTTCGCAATGAATAAATCTCGTCATTAATCATCTAGATGAAAATACATGTAATCTACACTGGGTTGCTTCTCAAGGACATTCAAGTCAGCAGTAATTAAGACAATTGGATGAATGAAATCAAAGACTTAATTAGATGACAACAGGGCCTCTTTGAATATATACCCCAGCTTTGGGCTTCTATACATTGCATGCCTTAAATGAGTCATCTTTCTAGTGCAGCATGTAATCGTTTTCTCCATTCAAGTATTTCCCCAAGTCAGAGATAAGGCAATCGACTATCGCAAGGCATGCTATATTCTTCCAAGTGAATGATTTATTCTTGGAGCAGGGATAAAAATGGAGACCACAATGGCTGAAGAAAGCAGTGTAAAGTAGCTGACTTATCATTGCTGTTGGGTAAAAACTATTGTCTAAAGCTCCATCGATAAAATGTTATTTATACAGAGCCAACAATGTTGACCAAGACTCTGAAAAGCAAAAAACTGTACATTGCAGTAGCTGGAATGTATTAGCCTTATTAATGAATCTCTGCCCAAACACATGTGAATTTTATTTACAATAACTGAGTACATTTTAAAAGACACTGTCATAAGATTTATTTGAAGCCAAAATAAATAAACTTAAAGAAAAAAAATTAAAGATAAAAAAGTATGTAGATTATGGTGTAAATAATGATATGTTAATATTATATTTTTTCTTTTACTCTCATTATTGTTCTTCTGTTTACATTAAACTAGAAGAAATACTAGTTTGTGTTTTTTTCTGTGACTCATTTGTGTCTAAAACACATGCCCTAGGTTAATTAGTTAATTAAAAAAAGAATGTTAAACTCATTCATTCATTCATTTTCATACCCGCTTCTTCCCTTTCGGGGTCACGTTGGTCTGCCGGTGCCTATCTCCAGCACACATTGGGCGAGAGGCAGGGGTACACCCTGGACAGGTCGCCAGTCCATCGCAGGGCAACATTCACTCACACATTCACACCCTAAGGGGAGTTTTAGATTAGTCAATTAACCTTACGCAATCATCCAGTTACCAACATAGACAGTATGGTATAGACGACGTGAGACCGCGTACAGCCATTGGGCTAATGTGAGACGATTTCCGAGATGGACTGAAGGCTGCCAGTGAGCGGTGCACATGTACACACGTGACTTCCTGATGGGGATGGAACTGCACACTCCCCGGTTACATGCAGTCTGTTATATACAGCTTATTGTGTAATTATTATTAAGAATTTAAGAATGACTTCTCTGAATTTGATTGTTGGCAGCGTAAATGGTGTTTCTCACGACATGATTACAGCAGTACATTCACTCTGTTCACCGTAGCTGTCAATCATATGGTCCCGCTTACTTTTTTTAAAGAAAATTGAAACACTGTGAAGCACCAAAAAAATAAACAACATTTTTTTTAACTTTGTTCGCTGTATAGATAACTATAAAATATATAAAATATATTAGAGTTCAGCTTTTTCCATAGACTTGCATCTGCACTGTTTTAACAGAGAACTCCTCACAGCAAAGAAACAAGAGTCGTGATGTAGCACCACTTTGGAATGTCAGAGCAACCCACATCCCAAAACATGTTTTCATCATTTTATACTCTGTATCTCCTTCATTTTATAGCCATCTGTCATTGTGGCGCTTGCTGCGTTTTTATTAATACCATATATTTCATTTTTTGGTGCATCGGCCTGAAGGAAAAGTCTGTCTAATACAGACTCGGATTGGGCCTCAGAGTTTGACTGAGAATCAAATTGTCATTTCCAATGTGACAGGGCGTTGATGTACCCAAGGTGGCAAAGAGCGATTGGATGTGTGTGTTGACAAATGGACACAAGGACAGTGCTGGCAGGGAGCTGCAGGAGACAGAGTGCCTCCAGCCACAGGTCTGTATTTTTATCCAGCATCGCAGCGGGAAAGGTGTCGCTCACACATTCCACAACAACAGGGGTTTGAGTCCAGATGAGCATAAGACCAGAGGTTTGTAGGGCTAATTGTTGGCTCGCTAACTCTTTTAATATGCTGTCAGGGAAATAAATGTGAGAATGCATTATATGGCATTAGTAGCATAGTTGTTTGTTTTTAAGATACCTCTTCTAATTGTAGTGTGAATTTAGCAAGGTCAGCTTTTCAGTCCACGAGATCTTGTGCAGATGTTGCGTGATATTGCAACAGATTTTTCCTCGATCTGTAGTCTATGCATCAGGGTACAGTAGGTGACAAATAACAGGGACATGAATTTCCTGCCTTCAAGATTCTTAAAGATTTCACAATTGAAAAGTTTGGACACTGTGGATGGTCAGCAGTTTTTTTTCTCCACAAGTATTTGCTTTTTCAGTACAACTTTTAATGCACCTTACCATAAATACTTTTGGAAACTCATGTATTTAGACTAAAGTATATTGCCAAAATATTCTTCTTTTCGGACGTGAACTTCATTTTCTTAATCCATTGGGTTCATATTACATCAGTCCCTAGTTTGTAGCAGTAACAGCTTAAACTATAAATAATAATGTTTTAAATGCAGACTGTTATAAACATAATGACTTGTATGTAAAAAGTGTTTGTTTACCCTTCTTTTACGAGAGGCTTCTCGTGGTCACATTACAATGGCACTAATGAGGCTATTCACACCAGACCATAAACCACATCCCATCAAAATGTTTTTTTTTTTTGCAACCTGGCAAAATGTTTGTAAAACTCTGCCTGCAAACTTTAAAAAAGAAGCTGAAAAAAGAACACAAATGGTTCATATTTTAAAAAATAGAGCACTCGCTTCACACTGGAGAGAGGCGACATCACTTTAAGGGGGCGTGGTTTGAGATTGATTGTATTGGCTTGCAGGGGGTGCTAAGAGGGGTGTGGCATGAGGTTGCGTGATTGGCTGCTAAAATTTCTTTAAACCAAAGAGGACTTCTGGGTTAGGGGCCTCTACAAAACCGAGGCAAATTTTCGGTCAGAAGAAAGCGCTTCTATTGAAAACCATGAGTGCCACGAGACTCACACATTAGACCGAATGAGTAGTGCCAACAAAAAGTGTTTTGCACTGCAATATTAGATCCACAGTTTTGTCAAACAGCTCCCTGTGATCAGTCCCAAACAGTGAAAACCATGATTTTTTTCTATGTATTCTTTGATTTTTTCTTTGTTTGTCATATTTGTCTTTTCTATTCATTGCATCAAGATTTCCTGATGCAGACAAAGAGCACCCTGCTAATATGCCATCTGAAGATTAGTGTGAATCTCAATTCGGATCGGTGTGTATAGACCTTTAAGGAAGAAAATAACTATAGATTTCAATATAAAAAGATTTCGAGTTTACTTAATGTTACTATCCAAGAAAATGTTACTATCCAAGAATTGAAACCAAACAAAGAGAGAGAAAATTTCAGGATGATATCTCTGTTAACAAACTGGAATTTTTGGCAACTGGTATTTTTGGCAATTTCTTGACAAGTGCGGGCTGCACACATATTTATCAAACTAACTTGTTTGATTGACAGTAGTAATGTGTCGTTCGGAACGACCCGATTCTTTAAGAGACAATTTTTTGTAGGAACACCATTCATTTTGAAACATCATGCGGCTAATCACACTGGAGGATCCAATGAGGTTGATACCAATATGTGAAAGAAGAAAAGACGACGCATGCTTTAAAGATAGTGAGTGTAGTGGTACAGGCCAGAAACACAGACAGCATTAAATACAGGTCCATTGGGACAAGGTACAAAAACTAGTGAAAAACTAACAAAAAAGCAGCATCTGGCTCCATTTCAATGATGTTGCAGTTTATTATATATGCCAAGACTTTATTTAGGTTATTTGATTTGTTTGCTGGGGTTGTGTTCAATTGTCCAATTAAAATTTTATTAAAATATTAAATAATAGTAACTGTGCATTTTTAAATCAGGAAAAAAAGTTGCTTACCAATACATAAAACGTTCACAATTGATAAATTGGAATAAAATAGAAGACTCTGAGTGACACTAAACAAAGAGCTATTTGGGGGCCATTTGGGAGCTCTAAGCACTCTTTTTTTAAGGGAGCCGAGCCAAAAGAGCCGAATATGTGAAAAGAGCCGGATCTTAATCTGATCCGTGACAGCTCGCATCTGTGCAAAGGAATCCAGAAGCTCACAAATTTGTATTTTACATATTGTACTAAAGCAGTAAATGGTTGGACAAATGTTACCAAATTGATATTTAATTGTAAATAATAGGATGTTTAGTTGGACTCAGTGGCAACTTTAATGCAATTTTAATTAAATTCTCTCTCTAGATCTTTCCTGGAGTAGATACAGAATTAAGTCATATATCATGTAAGGAGCCCAAAGAAATGGTGAACTACAAAAGCAAGTAGACTTTCCTTGATTAGAACAGGGTAGCGAGAGGGTCCTGACTGTCATCCGTAACTATCCATATGAGGTCGAATGATCCACTCTTTTATGATAGACTTGTAGGAGAAAGTATGAACTAATTGACCATTAAGTGAGTTCATTTATCCACACAGTAATAACGTTGGGAGCAGTGGGATCAGCCGTAGCAATGGGTAATTAAACAGCTACCATGACTAACTCCTTTAAAGGGGAATTTCCTGCTCTGCGTAGCACATCTTTATTCAGCTCCATTGTTCCAGGAGCTTCAGCCTTTAAAAGTTCAGATACACATTCCCGATGGTAATAAGCATATTGTGAAGGTAAGCGCTCAAAGGTTAGAAAATGAAAATGAATAAACATTAAATGCATGGTTTTTAGGCTCATGAAGTAAGCACCTTTGCTATACATTCAAATTTTGATAAATTGAAGAATGATAGTAATCCAAGCCACCAACCTCTCGCTGGTCTGTCTATGCATCAAAGATGACATTTTGGCATATCACTGAATCTTGCATCTCGTGGGACAAGAGGAATATGTGAATTCTACATCCTGTGACCCTAAATGAAGGTCAGTTGCTGTCCATCAGGCAAAGATGGAAGGCCATTCACAGACAAACGGGAGAAGCTCAATAGAGTGTCTGATAACGGATATTGAGAGACGTCAGATAAATGGATGATCTGTATTTCAGAAGAAATCAAATCTGCAGCACTCAGGAACCATCTATAGGGTCACTTCAATTCAACAGAAAATGAATAAAGAGTTCAAATGCATACGCCTCAAAGCGTGGCTGAAATATTCTTCTAAATTTAACATTATCTCAAGCTCTGCTTTTAGATTTAGTAAATTATTGCTTTGTGGAGCCTAAATTATACTCGGTTGTAATTTTGAGAGAGGATGCTCACAGTCAGATAGTGCATCTTTTTGATACCACCACATTTGAACTCATTAAAATCAGATTTTTGACATGTATCCACATTTAAACACAGCCCTGGGTGTTTGTAGCTGAGAATGCTGGGTTCTACATTGACATGTAGATGGTAAAACCATGGTTTTCACTTACCATTTCTGGCCTCTGATTGGCTAAATGTGCGATTGTGAACAGATCAGGTGTGGGTGTCTTCTAGTGATTGGGTATGCTCTTCAGCGGGTGGATATTCAGTGATGAAAAGTGAATTCCTGACAAAGATACTCCCCACTTTCAAGTCCTCTTATTTTATTGTCCTCTACTATGTGTCCTATTAGGTGGATTATGCACCCCTCCATGGCTTTGACCTATACATATATCAAGCTGAGTGAATCCTCCAGAGTGACGTGCCATGCATCTATCAATCTCTTTCTCAGGAGTCGCCACTCAAACCTGCTGCTCTCTGCTGCAGCCAATTTGTGCCTGTGTATATTGTATTGATCTCTTCTGCCCGAGGGTCATATTCAATCACAAAGGGTTTTAGTGTTTGAATCAAGTTCTCAGAGTCTAGGGGGCCATCAAGAGGATTGCAAATGCTGCGAGGATGCCTTGGAAAACATTTCTGAACACAAAAGATGTATATAGATCATTGTGTTTTCATTTTGAGTTCTCTTTGCTCTGTTTTTCGACAAATATTTTTGGTTTTTGGGAACCTGTGTTCAAAAAGTCTCTTGGACCATAACGTTTTGCACCCTATAAGTAGATTAGATTAGATTAGATTCAACTTTATTGTCATTACACATGTGGGTACAAGGCAACGAAATGTAGTTAGCATCTAACCAGAAGTGCGTTTTGCAGTAGAAAAAATATTGCTAAAAAGCAGAAACTGGTGAGACGCTGAGCCTCGCGTTGTGCACGCGCCGCCATCAAGGGCCAAGTAGCGTTGGCCCTTGCGCATGTGATGTAGGTGTATGTGCCATTGCATCATGCTGTTGCTAATATTCTAGTTTCACTTCTTAGTTTGCTTTGCAGTCCTCCATTATCATAATTATTCTTTAGGAAGCTCTGTTGGTTTTGCCAGATTACTAATTCAGTTAGTTGTACAGTTGCTATGAAGATGCATTGCAGATGAAGATGCATTGCAATGATCTGGGATACAGTAGTTGGTCAGGTCTAGGTTCAGCAACAGTATGTGCTCAATGAATGAGGTCAATTGACTGAGTGTACTGAATGACCAGATTATTCCATCAGCATATTACAAGAAGACAATCTTTGATTCATTGGGCTCAAATTGTGAATAAATGGTTCGGGAGCATGATGTATCATTTTCCCACATTGATTGGTTATTACAGAGTCCAGACCTTAAACCCATTGGAACGTGCAGGAGAAGGCTTTGTGCAGCGGTCAGACTCTACCTTGGTAAAGATAAATGCAACACTAGTTGAAAAAAAAAGTGAAATTGCAGAAGCTTATCGAAACAAAATTACAGTGATCCCATGCCACAATCAAAGCTAAAAGGCAGTCTAACTAAGTATTAGAGAGTGTGACCTTTTTTTAGGTGAGAACTTTTTTTTAGCCAGACCACAGTGTAATAAAGTTTATAATTGAGCATGCATACCAAAATATTATACTCTGGGTAAGGGTTTTTAAAAATTCCAACTTCGCGGATGAGCAATGATGAGGTCCTCTTGGCAAACACTTCTAATTATTTCTGCTAACAGCAGGTCTCCCAAAGACAGTAACTCCCTGTACTCTGGAAGTTCAGCTCAATCATGTGGCAACTCGTAGTGAAATTGCTCTCTCTCCTCACAGGTGCTGGGCAAGGAACCAATTATCTGGAGATGTGTCTTGGGTCCCAAAATATCATTGTCAGGCTGCCACACACCAAGAGATAAAAGAGAATGAATGGAGTCAAATCCCAAAGTGACACGACAGACTGCTTTCTTTCTTTTCCCCATTTCCTCAAAAATGTTCCTGGGTAAGTCTTCTGTTATCTTGTAAATATTTTGCATATCATATTTCTAGTCTTTTGTTCCAATGTATCCTTTCATTTCAAGTCAAATATTTTTACAGTGTTGTCTCTTGCAATACAGTTGTATAGTGAAAAAATTCATTGATAACTAATTCTTGTTTGCAAAGTTTGATTTGACTACAATGGTATTTAGGAACAGAACAATGTTTAAATGATTTTTTTATTATTTTAAATAATTGTAAGGCTTGCAGTAAAACAACCAGTTCCTGAGCTTAAATGAGCATATAGATTTTTCTCTGACCTGTTTTATTCTTCTGTAAAGCACTTTGAGTTACCAGTGTGTGTCAAAATGTGCTATATATCAAAGACAAATACACGTTTTATCCAGTATACAGAAATAAAACATTCCTTTGAAAACACAGTGTATTCGTATCTTGTTCTTATCCATTTGTTGGTTTTCCATGGATGTTACTTTCAACTTACTAAATCCACTCAATCAATAATATACTAAGTCCATTTTCTATTACAAGTGCATTCACCCCTCAAACTTAATGCATGATAGGAATATGATATTTTAGATAAAACTCGATCAGTGCAAACATAACACAGTCTGTACTTTAAATGATACAATAAAAAGATTTATAATATCTTCTCTGGATTGACATGAGGATGTAAATGTTTATATGCTGTATACTGATGCAACAGATTATGCTTGCAGCATTCCAGCATGAGCAAGTATCCTCCCGTCTGAGCCTGACATCTTGCAGAACTGTCATAAATGTGCTAAATAGAGAAGAAAAAAAAGTGGTAGAGAGCATGCATGAAATGCCATTAGAGAAATCAGCCTTTCCTGACTCCTTCCAGATCATAAGAACTGACTGATGGGTTTGATCTTCTCAGGTCACGTTTGTAATAAAGCGTGATGAAATATAATAGTAAACTGATGAACAAATGCTGTCCCAGCATGCTTTGCTGCATCTCTTGTGGAGGTAATCTCTTCAGTGGCAGAAATGAGATGTTAAGTCATTGTTTCCTGTTTGATTGTTGGCCTGGGATTGAATTAGAGCTATAAAATAAAATCAATAAGGCGCCATCCATTTGAGAAAAGCTATAATGACGTGGAGCAGATTACCTTTAGTCATTTTCCTATCGTGAGCTTCTAAAATTCCATTGAAAAATAACAAGGAATGGGTGAGAATCAGATGGGGTATAAATTATATTAAGCTCTCCCCTTTGGCTGTTTATTTATTGGTCGTGGTTGGCCATTAAATGGAATTGAAAGTCAAATTGGATTTCTATATTGGTTGTGAACACTTTAAACACTGCAACCATGAAAATCTGGACCACACATCAAAAGTAAGAGATTATGTTAAAAAGTATGAACTATAGGTGCAACATAACATGATTTTGAATGGAAATTTAACAGCTAAGATATTCATTTATTCAAATTAAAGAAAGAAAGAAAGAAAGAAAGAAAGAAAGAAAGAAAGAAAAGATACAAGTTACATTCTAAACAATTGAAAATACTACATCTGTGGTCTACTATGCTCTCAGGCTTCAGGAAACACATGATGGAGTGAGTAAGCTTGAAATGCATTTATTAAGTGAATGCAAAGAGATGAAGAAAATAGAAGCATGAACCTGGGTAATTAAGGGCAGAGGTTAATCATGAAGTTCTGCAGACAATGGTGAACTAGTGCACTGGGTGAGCATATATTCTGATGTCAGGGGGTGTGGCTCGTGATCAAAATGCTGGCGATTAGCTTCAAGGGTAATTGGTTGAGATTGATTGATCATTTTCAGTGGTGTTTGGGGCTGAATGGAGGAGCTCTAGTGACTCAGGCTTATCTACAAAATGTTGATCATCATATATGTTTCAGCTTTCTGTTTCAGATTTCAAGTATTCTTTGTGAAATACCAATTTTCCAAAAAAAGTGTAAAATACCAATATCCTCAAGTGTGAAAAACACTTCTCTCCTTTAAGTGTCAATAAGTTCAACCAAGTGTAAAATACCAATATCCTCTACCAAATGTGACAGCAATATTCAAAAAATGTGAAATGCCGCTATGCTCTACGAAATATGAAATTCCAATATTTTCAAATGTGAAACGTCAATATTCCCTACCAAACACGAATATCAATATTCTCAAGAGTGAAAGTGAGTTTTGATCATTTACCCCATGTTCAACTGCAATTGGAGCAGGGGATCAAAAAGTCTGATCACCAGTCATTACCTTTGACCATTAGGCTGCTTGGGTCTTCCTTTCTACCATTCTTTAAGTGTGAAAAACAATATTCACATGAGTGAAATACCAAAGTTATTTTACAAGTATGAAATATTTGTGTCCCTACCAAATGTGAAATAGCAATTTGGTGAATTCATCATGACAATATGACGACTTAATTTTTCAGCTTTTATATTTTTCAGAGACGATTTTCAGCCCTCCAAGTTAAAATTGCCTTTTACATTTACCTCTATGAAGCTGTAGACATCATCTTAACCCTTAGAAGTCATTGCACAGTCATTGTGTGCCAATCACACCGTTTTTCATTTTCTGTTTAATTTTACAGACTCCAAATTGGTACCATCAGTGCCATCTAGTGGTGAGAAGAAGGGCCAACCCTTGGAAGTACAAGACCTGTGATATGCCTTGTTTTTTTTCTAAAAGACTGGCACAAAAAAGCACAATGGCACAAAAAATGCTTGGAACAGTGTATTTGGTTTAGGTGAGGTTTGCCTGTTTTTTTTTTTAAACAATTTTCACATTGTTTTAACCATGTCTTTGCTTTTTGTGGCAGTTATGAATTTTTATTTTGTCTAGACTGTTTTGATTTTTTTAAAACATAAAAAACATTTGTTCTCAATTTTTACACAAGTAAAAAATGATTAAATTTTATACTTGATATTGTGTTTTGTTGAACAATTTAAGGTTTGATCTGGAATTGTGTAATGTAATTTACATTTTTTTAAACATTGTATATGAAGCTGGGGTAGCACAAAAATAATCAAACATTGCCACAAAAGCAGTTTTAAAGGTAATTTATTAGAGCCGCAGACATATAAGGGTTAAAAGAAATTAAATTGAGGTCTGTCATGATCAGTCGCATGGTACTTTTATACAGTTTGCCTGATGTTATAACCTAAGCACTATTCTTTACCCACTCAATTTGCTGACAATGTTATTGTCTTGACACCTCTAAAACTAAACCATTGCTGAGAACGACTGGCTTCAGTGAAAGTGCAGACTTTTAACCTGTTCACAATAAAGCAAGCTATCTTGACTATGCCCAGTCTGCGTGGAGAGATTTGCTCCATCATCTGTCACTGTCACTCTCCTGCCACAGAAGTGTCCCTATCTGTGCTTGTAAATAAAACAGGCCTGCCCTCCACAACTTTCCTCATTTTCCAGCTGAGCCTGCTTCGTCCTTACCTCTCTGTTGCTTTTTCAATGTGTATATTTTGATAACAGTAAACTTTTTAGTATCTATTCTGAAACATATCTGAAACTTTTTTTTTCATCCATTTTAAATATATTGGACTTGTTAAAATATACAGAATCCTTGTTACACTGGAAAATGAGGCAAGTTTCAATGTATTATTATAACAAAAATGTTGCAAAAGAATCACCATGATTAAGATGTAATACGCATCAAAGTTTACAGGAACAGTGACCAGAACTGCCCCTGTAAGGAGGGGTTCAGGAATGAGAATGAAGATTGTAAGGTTGTGAGGAAGAATTGAGATGTGTAGGTAGGTGCTGGTGACCAGACAGTATCAATGAGGCGATACAGATGAGTCTCTTGGAGGTAAGTAAAGGGTAGTGGAGGACTAGGAAGAAGATTGGAGGAGTCTATGCAGGGTCAGTGTCTTTTGGAAGGTTTCTGGGAGCAAGAGTTGAGTCTCCAGCAATCTTCTTTTTCTACAAAAGGAACGGTGAGACTACTGCTGAACAATGTGGATAGTGATGGGATTTATGGCTCTTTGGAGGGAGCCGGATCTTTGGGATCCGTTTGCTTTAAAGAGCCGTTCAAAAAACTGACTGTCCTTATATTTTTTTACTTTTAAGAAATCAGCCTGGGTTTAATTTTTAAAAAATAATAAGATTTTTTTTCTTTTTTACCAATATTTGAGTTTGAAATATTGATTATTGCTTTATTTGACACATGTGGACAAGATTTTAAAATCTGATATGGAATCTTTATAAATATTCCACTGCAATATTACTGAGTTGACCGTGAGATCACTATTCACCCTTTGTATGAAATGTATGTGTGTAAAACTACTTTGACTCGTTATTTAATGCAATACCTAAACACTTAAAAATACACAAAGAACAAAGCAGGCTTCAATGAAGTTTTATGCAAAAACTTTTAGTATCTAAATTTCCACACATTTTTTTACATTTTTCCACACAAAATTTCTACATTTTTAACAATACTGAAAAACTAATAAATAATATTTTAAAACTATATAAACCCAATAACAAAATATGTCTAAACAAAATAAATGACCTACTACTAATTCCAAAATGATAAAACAGTTCCAGTTTTAATTCCTCTCCTTTTCTTTCTGCAAATTCGAATCGAGAAACACAAGTGCTCTCACTTTGGAACGCTTGAGGCGGTTTTTTCTCTCTGTGAGTATTTGTCCAGTTTTGGAGAAAATTCTTCCTGAAGGCACTGATGTGGCCACAACACAAAGCTTCTTAGCCACTAGCCTTGGGTACACAGGTACCCTACTTTACCACCACTTCAAAGGATCTTCATTCTTAGGCACAAACGGCTCCTCAAAGTACGCTCGCACCTCCAAGACAGGTTGCCACTGTTCTGAGAGCTAGTCAGCTACCTGCTCATAGAGGTAAAGTATACATGTACATTTATTCCCCCTCCCCCCAAGGAGAACGGCTCCCATTGTTCATACTAAACACACTAAATTGTTCACACTAAATGTGGAATTTCATTGTATGTAGCTGCATCCATTATTAGTCCAGCGTTTTTTTAACAATTACAAATTCACTATATATATCTCACCAAAAATATTAAATGCTGCTTTCTGATCTATTTTATAGCCAAACTGACATCTTAAAAATGTCAATTTGCTTTGTATTCATTAATCAAAAAATTAATGCATGTGACCTCTCTAAATCTGCCAGCTCAGGTCACAGGTCTAAGTCACCACAGCTGACCTTTCTTTCAGAACAGAATCTGAAATTTCACTACATAGGCAGGAGCTTCTGGTTTTGCTTTGTCGGATACATTGCCATTCAAGTCAATGGAATCTTTCCACATCGTGATTGAGTATCTAAGGGAGATGATTAGTTGAGTGAAGCAACGATGATATTTGAGTCAGGTGTGATGGGAAGTGCTTGCTCCTGATTGGACGGTTGCATTTCAGTTAATGTGGATTCTAGTGAACCCCTGGCGATGCTTCAGTTACCAAAAGTTTTTATTCAGAAATGTAATAAACCTGCTCATCATTCTATTAAAACTTTTTTTGACAAAACTGTCAAAAATCTCTACTCAAAAATATGAACAGACATGTGGACAAATCTACTTTAGAGAATGTGTGGGATGTTATTCAGAAATAAATAATAAAAATAAATGTTGAGTTCAACAACAGCAACAACAACAACTGCTGCCACAAAATAACACAAGTAACTTTAGGACAGATATTTCTTGCATTTCTTAAGTTCATTAAAACATTGTTTTAGCTTTTTTGCTGCATTTTGACTTGCAGGTCATTTTCTACTATGGAAAAACAATGAGACAATGCAGCCGTTTTTTTTAATCATTAAAGTGTTTTATTAATTTATTGGTACTTTTTCCTAATTGCGTGTATTTTCTCAAGCAGCAGCGCATTAGCCTCTTTCAACCATGTAAAAATGAGCTCTTGGAAGCATTTTAAAAATCCAAGTGGTGCAAAGGTCTGAGAAACACAAGTCATTTAAAGTTACAGTCCACAGGGCTCCACACTTCTTGAGTGAATAAGGGAGAACATTCACACTTGGCTAAAACCCCCCCAAAAGTTTGTTTTTGTCTAGTCTCACTATTTTTTTGCAGTCGCATATTGTTCAAGGTGTGCTGTTGAAACATAAATATATGGCTTGGTGGCACTTTCTGTTTTTTTAATTGTGGCTAAACTGTTATAACCCCTTGTTCTTTACTTGGAAGCTAGTTTTAGCTGTTTGCAGCATGATGACTGAAGGAAAGATTTACCTTAAATTATTTCAAGATGGAGATTTATCAAATGTTCTGAGATCACTGTAATCTTCTACAAATCTACAAGGTTTTCAAGTTGTCAAGGACAGAAAACGTCTACACTGAGATTCTTCTTTGCATTCAAACTTTTCATTTCGGCGTTCCTGCTTTAGAGTTCAAATCGTCTTTTATTTTAGCACCTGTGGCATCCTCCAGATTTTACCCGTCTCTCTCTGACTAATAAATTCTTACAAAGAGCTTCAGTTCAGCTGTTCATGACAGACAGAACATTTGTGTTTTACAGTCTTGGCTGTACTCTCTCTCCCAGCCCACGTGTCTAAGAAGAAGCTTTACATCTCTCTAAAGGTCAGTGCTACTGGAGACTGAATCGATGAGTTTGAAATTCCAGTCGTGCTGCTAGTGATTAGAAAATAAAGTTATTTGATGGCTTCCTTGCCTTAGTTTTCATTGGAGCTTTAAGCATCACGCTTATTGTCGATCTGTTTGTTCAGTTATTGGGTCAGCTTTTCCCTATTAATAGAGGGAACGGACCTCCTGTAGCAAAAGGACATTCTTTGTGTTTTAGTTTATGTGATGATAATACAGCAGGTAGAACTAGGTACAATAGCCGTCTCATAAAACAGATGCTGGGTGAGTGAAGGGGGTAGTTGATAAGGTGGTGTTTAAGCCAATGAATCCCAGATAATATGCAACTTTTCACTGCTAGTTGTGGAACTTTTAGGTCTAAATGGTATGCAACAAAACACAAGGAATGATGGGAGTTGTAGTATTTAATGTTGTGCTAGGCCTACAGATGGTTTAGCAGACTATATTCCAAAGAAAGGAAAAGTAAATGAAGTGCTGAAATTAGAAGAAATAACTGAAATCTGAAACTTGGATAGGTGGTTGGTAATTTGTGTGTTGTAAATCATATTTATTTATTTATTTTTTTATCAAATACACCAAATTTTTGACTATATCGTCATATTAGCTAATTTTAAATTAAATGTTGGTCATGTTTGTGTTATTTGCTTGTAGCAGGGCAAAGATAAATTAAATGGGACAGAATTTGTGACATAATTGTGTGCCATTTGTGGGAAACTACTGCTGTTAGCAATCAATTTTGGCACTAATAATATGAGGTAGTAACCTGCACGAGCGTGTGACCCTAGATGAATATTTGCATACCTGTTCACTTACAACCTGAATGTTTTTAGATGTCTTCGTCACTGTAATGTCCCTGACAAATACAACTTTACAAGTACGACCTGCATGAAGACTTTTGTACACCTTTAAACTTTTTCACATTTTTCCCCGGTAATGAAATCAGAAACGTATAAATGTCAGGAGATCCAAATTCAGGTCAAGATTGTGGAGGAGGAAATGGTTAGGGAGACAGGAGAAGCAAGGAATTAACGCTGTATAATTTGACCCCCACGTTTTAACTCCCTGATAATGTAGCTTTGTTGTCATAAAATTGACTATATATCAACTGCGGTTATCCAAAAGTTTACACAAAAATATGTATTTGGTTTAGTGAAAAAATATGAAAAAAGTGATAATATCTGCTAAAAAGAACCCATTAAAAAAGAAAACCAAACTTTATGAAGTATGGTCAGTAATTGAGTGCAGGTGTTTTCTCTGATCTGAATTATTATTGACCTTCATGACATATCACATTATATTGTCGCTTTAGTAAAGTAAGTTGCCATGGTGATCAGCTCTCACAATAGAGTGAATGGAGGTGTAGCGGGTTTCAGTTGCTGTGATAGCGCTAGTTTGAGTAATTACTCTAATTACATGACCAGTAGTCTTGGTCCTGCAAACAAAGATAATCAGTTCTTTTATTTCCAAGCTCTGAACACAAAGCATGCGAAGAATACAACATGGTGATAGCATCTAATCTTCTGAGAAACAGTGAGATTATCTTCTTGTAAGAGTCCTCTGTTTTTTTACATTTTGTAACTTGGGAAAAATCCAGCTGCGATGGCTTGAGATGAGAATCTTGTGTAGGATGAGGGCAGGGTATAATACGGTTTGACTTAGTCCTTTGTTTAGGGTAATGTTACTGTATAGTTTTAGGCAAATGCACAGCATAAATCCATATTTAGCATTAGTTTCACCAAAACCTCATTACAAATCGATTCAAATGAGAAAATCAATCTGATTATTAGAATATGTACATCTTAGTGCTGTCAAAATTAACATGTTGCCATATGTAGTTACATTTTTTAAATATTTACATTTATTTTTGTTGTTTGCACATCCTGTTGAACCTACCGCTCAAGCGTTCAAAAAAAAAAAAGAAGGGGTTTTCAGATTTGGAGGCAAGGACACAGGAAATATGTTGGCATAGCAATGTAATCTAAACTATCTGTACTCTATTTAGTTGGGTTTATGATCATCTGCAGTGTAGTGAACATCACCGCAGTAGCAATAAGTGTTATTTAAACTCTAGAGAAAAAAGGAAACAGACTGCTTGTTTATTTGGAGGAAACACATTTTCCTCTGGGTTCTTATGAAATCTTCAGTGGGTAATATGCTCAGAAGATTAGTTGATCTCATTTTGTTTCCACGCTGGTGTAAAAGGATACATTAAGAAGATTTCCTGCTGAACCACTGAGAAAATCACCCATGTTTAATGACCTCCCACAGCTAAATGCAGCTGAAGGTAACCTCATAGAGATTAAACCCTGCAGTTGATTAGACAGAGATGACTTCACAGTATCTACCGGAAACATATCATTCATGAACTGGAGCCTAATCTTCAGTCTAATTCTTTTTCTCGCTCCATTCTAACCAAAGCCCCAGCTCATGAGCACTTCTGCATCTACGAGTTGACTTAATCGTACTATGCAAGGCTGCATCCAATCTAACCAATGGAACAGTGTTGTTTATGAGACTGGTAGCCCAAATGCTAGCAAGTGGAATGGGTTGTTGAAAGAAAATGCAGCACCAGTCAATAATTTAAGATTTAATAAAAATACACCTTCCCATACTTTAAAGTAAAGGTGCATCAATGGCAATGATCTGGAATTTCTCTTGTCGGTTCATTTAAAATGAGTATAAGGCTTAACAGGCTACATTTAAAAGCAACCTACATTTACATTTATGCAAATAGCAGATTTTTTTTTTCAAAGTGACACACATTTTTAACAAAGAGTAAGTTATTAATCAGAAGTTCTAATAGATGTGATGGCCAGCCTGGCTGCTACACCTTTTTAACATTTGGGAGTGTTTATCAATCTTATTTTCTGATTTAAAATACTGTGCACCATTTATTATTTGATTTTTGTTTGTAGAAATAAACACGCAGATATTGATTTCTTTAAGAAATTATTTTATTTGGACAAAGCATTAGTTGTACTTTTAGCTTGTACATTTAATAAACCATTGAATGTCCCATATTTTAATTAAGTTCTTTTGTAATTTGTTTTTTTTTTTTTTTTTGATAAACTGGCTACAGCCGGTTATCTTCACTGGTGCAGGATTCTTATAAAAGGATCTGATACAGGAAGTGAATCATTTGAAACAGGAAGTCACCCAATCAGATTCTTCCAATTTCCTGGCGCTTCAGGGGGAATTAATGTTCCAGAGTTTGATTATTTAGTTGATTATATAGATTGCTTTGTTCATACCTTCATTTTCCTGCCCACATATTCCCTCTCGGGGTCTACTGGGGGTCTTCAGCTCATCTTGTGAGAGGTGGACAGGTCACCAGTCCATCGCAGGGCAACATTCACTTACACATTCACACCTAAGGGGGATTTAGATTAACCTGTCGCATGTTTTTGGGATTGTGGAGGAAACCAGAGTACCCAGAGGAGAACATGCAAACTCCTATCAGGAAGTCCTCCTGTCAGTATTGCTTTAAAAGATTAGAGAGCTTCCTTTTATAATTTACATGAGTAATATAGTGATTGGTTTATATGGTGAATGGCTCAAGATGCATCACGTGACCCGATATCGCAAGTCAAATATCTTCCCAATTGAACTTTCCATCAGAGCGAAATCCGGAATCACATTATGTTTTGGTAGTGTGACCGGCCTGTTACTCCTGGGGCCTGTACCATGAACGTAGATGAACAAACTCAGAGTTACAGGATTAGTGTTGGGTTGACAAATCCAAACCGATGCAATCAGGCATTAATGGTACCATGATGAGGCTCATCAACTTTCTTTGTTAACCCAGGCTTTGATCCTTAAGCATGATTACTTGAGGCGCGCGCGTGCACATAAAAGAGTGACGTGTCATCGAACAACCAATTGCGCTCGACATGGAGAGAGGGAGGTCCTTATATTTCTCAGCTGAGGAGCAAACTATTATAATGCAGAAATACAATGAATTTAAGCACGTTTTACAAGCGCGCAGTAATACCGTGTCTGCTGCCAAAGCGAGAGAAGACTGTTGGAGAAAGATTGCGGATAGCGTTAATGCGTAAATTAAATACATATTTTATACATCAAGGTCTAATTATGTATATGTAACGTTAGTTTATGTATTTGCACGCCCGTTAAAATTATGCTAACACTTTACAATAACAGTGTAATTGTTAAAAGCATTCGACCGGACAAATAAAGAATGATCACTAAAGTTGTAGTGTTACTAACTACTTTTCAATTACTGGATTTCAATATGCTTTCACTACTGAACTACTGTTAAGAGTTAAAATTATTTTAAATGCTTGCACACACACACACACACACACACACACACACACACACACACACACGCACATGCAAAAAAACGCAACGCAATATATACCATTTGCGTTACAGTAAGGGCATGGCTTCGATGCGTCACATTTGTTATGTGCGGCTCTAGATACAATATGCCTTTGGCGAGAAAAATCTGTATCTTTCATACAAGTAACTATCAGGGAAGGCAATGGGATCTTGTCTGTCCCTAAAAACTCTTTCTCTGCGAAGCGCTCTATGAACAATTTGAGCGGAAATGTCTCGGGATTTCTCAGAAAAGGACAAGCCATTGCAACAGACACTAGAAATTAGTTGCGTCACTTAAATGTTCACGACTGATTGGTCAAATTTCGTTTTGAGAACTCGAATCCAGAACTTAACCTGCCCCGGAGCAGGTTAGCTGTGCAGCGCAAGTTACCATGGCAATGAACACCAACTGAAGCCGAGTTTCTTTCATGGTTCCTAAAACCCAGCATTGGTGCAAACTAATCCTAAACTTACCTGGCTAGCCAGCTAATCCGGCTTCATGGTACAGGCCCCTGTTCTCTGTGCGTATATACCCCACCCCCCTCTCTGAGTGTGTTATTGTCCATTCTTCTCTGAATGTAACATTGTGTTTTCTGCACACTTGTGCTAATGCAACTGTCTCTATTATGCTTGTTTCACCACTGCGTTCCAGTGACAGTACCATGCTTTTGTCAGTTTACTTTTAAAAATGGCCCAAAAGAAAATGTGTTCTCCACATCGGTCCATCTCTATTTGAATAACAATGTGAACCACAAAATCAGAAACTTAGAAAAGTCTTGTTTAGCTGCAACTGAATTGATAACCTACATTAAAATTCATTACTGCAACAGAAAGAGAGCAGAATTAAATTAAATATCTTTGAACTCTGGTATGTGGCCATTCAAGTGTTGAATAATGGGTAAATGCAACATGAGATGTGTATAGTTATTTTGGACATTTGAATGACACTTTGAAAATGGATGAATTAGAACTTTGAATGAAATTGGGATTGCTCATGAAAGGGATTAACTGTCTAATGTCCAGATGATCTTTTGAAAAAAGGTATTTGAATAAAAAGAACGTGTTAGTCATAGTTCTTGATGCACTTCCGATTGAAAATTAAAACTGAACGAACATTTCAAAACCTGCCAATGGCCTGTCCACCTCCAAGGCAGCTTTGCTTCCTGTCCATCTTCACTGCACTACCGTGAAAGAAAAAAAAGTAAACAATAAAGGCATTTGCACAAAAAAAAACATTTTTTTAATTTTAGAATTTTTTTAATGTTAGAAATGCCCATATCATAGATTAAAAACATCACATGTTTTGTGATAAAGTTAGATTTATGTTCTCTGACATCTTTCAAAATTGATATTTAGCAAGCATAAACTTTTTGAGAAAAACTAATAAAAAAAATAAAACCACAAATGGAGATTTTGTTTAAGGGATCCTGAGATAAACTATAGGTTAGATTACAGCTCTAAAACGACCCAATGGCATATGAGAAGCACAGTGAAAGCAGGAAGTGAAATGAATCCCTGCAGCAGCACTGTTTATCTTTATAATTCATTGAGCTTCCCTTTCACGCTTGGAACACGTGGTTTACGCATCACTTCCCTTTGAGATAACTGCAAATGAAAACTGCTCGCTTTCATTATCTTTATTGAACTATGTTCTCCTTGCAGCTCCACGTCTTAAGTAGACTCAGTGAGGGAAACACAGACAGCAAGAGTCTGTTGAAATCATTTGTAATGACTTTACTGTTTAAATACTTTCTTACATTGTGCCAAATATAATAATTCTATGAACACATTGTCACCCTACACTTTCAGTTACGTATGTGAAAGTTAGCTCAGCTCAAGCAGAGTTTTGAAGGAACTGAAAATAGACATTGTAATACACGTAGTAAACACGAAGCTTTCAGCCACCAGAACATGTAGTAAACATACTTTAACCACCAAGAGCACTCTGATAATGTGATTGTTTCATGCGCACTAAATGCTATTAATTTTACAGAGCCGTTGACAGGAACTGACAGAAATGATGCAGTGCAGTATTGATTTGATTTTCACTTGTCAGAATGTAATTAATACAGTGAGAAAGGTTCTTTCGAAGCCAAAGCATCTGCCATCAGTTTGCACTGCATTTAAACATGTCAAGAGTGAACCACACTTATTAACACATTTTAATTAGATGAGGATTTATTTAAATTAAATCAAGTTTTTATATTTAACTCTAAGTAACTGGTTTTGTGTATGTTTTTGTTGTGTGAGTACAAAGCAGCAGACTGAAAAAACAGCTGTAAAACCAATCCTTCCTCTTTTAACAAATTTTGGAATGTGTCTAGACGCATAAGGTTGGAGTGAAAAGACCTATCCAGTGGAAGTTAGGTGTCAGTGCTTTGTTATCTATACAATGAGACTGATGAAGGACCTGGGAATCTGTGGATAATCCTTACGCAAGGCTATCAAGGCGCTAACATGGGTGGAAGTGTAGCAGCCAAGGGCAACGGCTACCTACATGGTCTCTTAAATAAGGAAGCTGGATGGAATGCCAGAATCCACCTATAGGTGTGTGTATATATACATCCCAACCCAATGTCTACCCACCCTATTTTAGAATGTACTTTTAAATGAGAACCAAAGACAAGTTGGTTACCACATATTCTTGGATTTTCAAACTATTGAGAAAAGTCTTAAGATATGCGGTCAGACCTTAACATCCTTAACATCTCAAACAGTATAACTCAAATCCAGTGATTGGCTGCAATGAAAAAGACGTGATGTGGAAATTGTGTCTCTGGGATTGATGGTGTGGTGGGCTGTTGACTCCGAGACAATACCAATCTAAACTGTACTGGAAATGCATTTCACAAGGTTTTTTTCTTTTCTCCCAGAAGCACATGAGAAAGCTCTGAGAACATTCTTGATTCTCATTCATCCCGATGACTTTCTAACAGATTTAGCTTAGGCCAGTAATGCTCTTCCTTAAAACTCTCTCATCCATGTCTTTAAAGGCCTTGCTTTGTCAACTTGTGGGCAGTCCTGCTGGGACTGGAAAGGGCCACCTCCAAACTATTCCAATGAAATTAGGAGCATGGAATTGTCTAAAATTGTTATTGGTCTGAAAACATTGAGTGTTCATCTCCTTGAAACAAAATGACTAAGCCCAGAAGAAGAAAAGCAACATGACCATAGGTCTTGATTTAATATGAAGGTCACAAGGACAGTAGCTGTTATTTTATTATAGATTTGCAATTTGACCACTGATTGAATGTTTTGTTATTCGTGTACTTCGTGTCTCCCACATCCCTGGCCTCTCTGTGTAAAATGATAGAAATTTAACATTTACAGGGTAACAGGGTTCTGCTGAGTGCCCCGAAAGTATGAATACACAATGGACTAGTCATTACATTGGGGCAACCTGTTGAACTGAAATGGACCCAATGACTTTATGTTTTTTTTTTAAAGAGAGATTCTTTTTCTATGGTCAAATATTCATTCATTTTCCAACCCGCTTATTCCCTTTTTTGGGTCCACAGGGGTCTGCCGGTGCATATCTCCAGCGCACATTGGGCGACAGGTGGGGGTACACCCCGGACAGATCGCCAGTCCATCTCAGGGCAACATTCACGCACACATTTACATCTAAGGGGATTTTAGATTATTCAATTAACCTAACCGCATGTTTTGGGGATTGTGGAGGAAACCGGAGTACCCGGAGGAAACCTATGCAAGCACGTGGAGAACATGCAAACACATTCCAGGAAGGTCACTGGCGAGGCTCGAATCGGAAACCTTCTAACTGCAAGGCCACAGTGCTACGCCAAGGTGCTGCCCCAAATTAAATTTTGTGCATTTTTATTGACAAAAAACTAATTAGTAGGCATTTCACACATTTTACTATTTTTTCCAATACTTTTAAAATCCTTGATTTTTCGGTCGTTTGTTTCTTTACCCTGCACCATGTGTTCATGTCAGGAACAAAATCACTATCTAACATCTCCTTTTTCCCTGTTACCTAGTTATTAGTCCCTATTCAGACCCAGATGATTAATGCGAGCGTTTGCATTCAGCTTATGCTTGGGCTGGAAAAAACCTCTTAATTTATTAGCTTTCATTATGACAAGCTTATTTGAGTCTAACAACTCCATAAATGAACGACCTCTTCACCTGGGAAATCTCTTTTGACAAATCTGATAATTTAATATTAAAATAAGCACATTATATGGCAGCCCTGTTTGAGGTCTAAAGGTTTTGAGCATGGGTAAAATCATTAATTAGCTTCATTGTCATCAGATTTGAAAGCTTTAGTGATGGAACAAAGCAGTGATTGGAAGGAGCTTGCAAGCTTGATAACTGCTGGATGCTTTCATTAAAATTGAGATGTGGAACTCATTGCCCTCATGAAAATCTGACAACGAAGCTACAATTTCTTTAGAAAAGTAATTTCTCTTCTTCCAGTAAATGGTAAACAGACTCCAGTCATCTTTGCTTTGCATAAAAATAATGAAAGGCCGTCTCAAAGGGGTATAACATTAATATTTTATGCATTGCTTTGTTTTCAAGATTTGTAACAGCTCTGTGGACTGTTATGGCTCAGTGCTCTTACTCATCCCTAACCAGGTGCAGACCCCAAATTGATATCAGGGCAGGCAGCTTGCAAATCTTAGCTTATGAAATTTATATCAGGATTAATGATGTGGACCAACGTAAAACATTTTGGGTGAGTTTGACATTCTTTCTGGCATCCATCTGGTACTAACTTAAGGTATGTGGGCTAGACATGTGGGTAGGTGATATCAATTCTAATGCGACACAAAATACATTGGAGAGATATCATTTGGTGCTTGGTATCAGTTGAAGACTTGGGTCTGACTTGAGCCAGTCATGTGCCATAATTCATTGTGGTAGTTTGGCAATGGAAAAGCTGAATCTCTAGATTGAGTTTGGTTTAGATACAAATTGCTATATGGGAGTTAGCCAACCAGAGACAACTGAGAGTAAATGATAAGAGGACAGGAGCACTATGGGAAATTGAGTTTTTGGAGGGTGGGGTTGGCAGTCCTTCCACTAGATGCCATCTATTTCTAGCTCAATCTTGACAATGTAGGGCTTCCTCAAGTGCATTTCCAATCTGTTAATCCTGTAAAACTTCTACCATTATCAATGATTAGCGCTCTTGAGGTTTATATGAACTTGTGAACTTTTTTTCTTTCATTGACTTTTTAATACTCTGGAAATGGAAGACTGATAAAACTGTTAGTCTATTCTGTAAAATATGTATGCCTGGTGGATTCGGGTGTGCTCATATATCTCACATCACTTTTTCCAAAGCTCATTTACAACATTCATGAAAATGGAAGAGGGAAAGGTTTTTTTGTGGCAGACTACATGGTTCTCTCTTTTCATGGGATCAAAGCATTAATCATAACTCCCCCTGTCTCTGTGAATCTCTGTGCAGTCGATGCTGATTTTAATTCAGAGCAGTGGATGCTGATGACATCCTTACTGCATTTTCAGTGGATTACAAAATGAATTGAGCACCATCGTGCCCATCTATAACCAGTCCCATGGACTTTTTTGTTAAAAAGGGTTCAGTTTTAATGCACTGTTTAAAGAACAAAAATAAACCAGCTTATTGATTGATTGGTTGAATGATTTATCATGATCCATGGGTGTCAAGGTTACCAAATCACTACAGTTGAACTACAGTTTTATTATATTCAAAGGAGAAAATAAACCTGAAACAAAAATATTCTTGAAAGGATTTTCTTGAAAGGAAAGTCTATTGCTTAATGCATCTAGCTTAACACCTTCCAATATAACTAAAGAACCATCAATACTAATAAATGTGATCAGATGGAAAACACCAGCTTAGGAACAGACAATGGAGAAGCAAATGTGTTATTTAAAAGAATATAAAAGGGACTTGACGATGGAATAAACCCTCATAGCAAGACACGTAAGGAAGGTACTCAAATATGAGGGCACATGGCAAATAGGAACAAAGAGGCATGTGTTCACAGAACAGATGCTCCGTCATTGGTGGAAACCAGTCTGTCTCATGAAGGTTGAAGCTAAACTGTGCAGGGCTGTGGACCATAGCTGGAAATGTCTGATAAAGACCTGCTTCTACACGTGTTCATTTAAAAAAACAAAATGCATTCCCACGAACACTCAAAAATCCCTTAGATGCAGTAATAACTAACAGGTGGCAGTCGTGTCCTTGTGTTTTTAAAAAGATTACTGCAAAAACTCATGCATCTCTGTTCGGTGATCAAATAGTAAACATGGGCATGAAATCAGGAACAATAGTGGAATAAACAGCAACATAGTCCTCGCTTCATCCACCATTACACTCCCTGTTTGTGAACAAATGAGTGAGGGAGCTTTTGGACCAGTTTCTCTGTCCACACTTACACCGGGTGCGAACGCTTCAAATACGATTCTCCTTGGTCGGCGTCTTCAAAAATGTGCGGTTACATGAAAATGGCGCTGCGGTTACGTGTGTATGGACAGTGTTACTGCACAGAAAAATACCAGTTTTCAAAATAACTGGGTACGTGTGGACAGGGCCTAACAAATCATCACCCACGTGCAGTAACCAAAGTACTTGGCTGGGTAAAGCCAAACACGAGTAACAAGAGTCATGTGCCACTAATAACACAGAGCACAGGTTGAAAGCCAAAAGAGCCATAGAAAATTTAGAAAGCACTCTAGAAAAGTGAAAACCTGTACCACAATGCAGCAACAGGCATGACAAGAAATGGCAAAATGACAGTGTTTTGCGATACAGGATTAGTAAATTGATTAATTTATTTTTGTTTTGATTTTTTTGTTTGTTAACCATAGCCCCAAAAACCACACACAATACTAGGGTGACCAAGCTTCCTCTTTTGCCCAGACATTTTGGTCACTTTATGCATCCAGTCCGGGGCGTCCGGGCGGGTTTTAGAAATTCACGAAAATGTCCACTCTTTTTCGTAAGACCATTATGCATGTACGTAAATCGATCAGGCTTGGCACACAACACTATGGTACTACTTTGTTGCGAGGAGTAGTTACAGAGAGCTAATTGAAAGGTTAAAAGTATAGTTCCTTTTTGTTTGTCAAGTTATCTTTGTGAGACTCTTCTATTATTTATCGTATTACAGTTATTATGAGATATATTGTTGTAGCTGGATTTTCTAACATAAGAGTTCATGTTTAAAACATTATTTCATATTAATTATTTATTAACAGAAGTTAATTACCACTGAAGCATAATATAAGCATGCTCATCAACCACCAAGAAGCCTGTCTGAATTTGTGTCTTGAGGCCATGGCAATCGTGCTCTTTTTTGAAAATCAAAATACGGTCAACCTGCATAATACAGAGGTATGGATTTGAGTCATATGAATTCAAGTCATTAATTTGGTGACTTGATACTTGACTTGACACTATGGCAAAAGACTTGCACCTCGACTTGGAATTGAAGCCCAATCACTTGCAGCTTGACTCGGACTTGACCCCTGCTTGAATAATAATCAATTCACATTCGCACTTCGCTCTGTGCGAGTTGGCATCATGAATGCTTCTGTGTCCGAGAGAGAAAGACTATGCACAATTATCCAATTAAACTGAAGCTTCTTTAAGATCTTCATCTATTGGTTGCTGGCAGTATTGGCTGAGACATGATTGGCTGTCCCCCCTGTCACTCCATTAGAGTGAGATCCACATGATTGAACTTTCTCCTTTAGGAATCAAATACGCATTCAAGGTTACCAGTTTCTGCATGTTAAATATAGGTTTTGCTTGAGTCCTGTTGGCTTAAAAGAATTTAACAGCAGACGTTTAATTTACATCAACATTTAAATCTCAGTGTTAGTACTTTTTTATTTTGTGCTTACCTTTTTGAAAATTTAGGGATAAAAACACATTTACATTACTTTTACATTTATGCATTTGGCAGACGAACCACATAAAAGCCATCTTTTTTGATAGGTGATAGAATTTTTTTTCCAAGTTGATGACTTAAATTTTAAAAAAAGGAAACTTTGTGACTTTTGACTTGACTCTGACTTGCTCTACCTTGACTTGGGACTTGATTCGGACTTGCCCTGTCTTTACTTGGACTTGCCTTGCATTGACATGGACTTGCCCTGCTTTGAATTGGGACTATAGTGTCCCAACTTTGACACTATATATCTTTAAACTTAACATTAGAGGTTAATTTAACATTGAGAATTTTTCAATAGTTCAGAAGACTATTAAAAATGTACAAGTTAATGATTCAGTTCTACAAAGGCTTATGAAAGTTTTTATTCTTTGTAGATTGTTGCATGTTTGTGCAAACTAATTCCGATTAATATCCTCAGATTGGATAGCAGAACAACAAAAGACGTTGAAAAGCAGTGCCTCTTTTAGAAGTGCAAGGCTCTTTGCTGATAAACATTAGGGTTGTAAATCTAAACCTAGGGTGAATTTGAAAGCTCCAAAGGCTGAGCTATAAAACATTCTCTGTTCTGCAGTCATTACTAAATTCAGATAAGAGCATGAGTGACTGAAGAATTTTGTCATTTCCGAAGAATAGAAAAGGTCATATATTCACATTCTTCTATAAATGCCACACTTTGCATTTAATTCTTGATGATATGTGGAAATATTCCTTGCGAATTTGACATTTTAAAGAGGGTTCAAAATTTGGAATGTTAACATGGTCTCGTGAGCCCCTGATGTTTCACAAATTGTCAAAAATGTCATTGTTGTAGAGTATATTAATACCAGGTTCCAGAACTTCTGTCGCTCTCTTAAAAGAAACCAAGTCTCATTGGAAATACAGCGTTCATGAAATACTACTCCAGATGAATGACCTCAGAGGTGCAGTGTTCACTAAATATCTTTTAGGTTCTTTCTTTTTTTTTTAATTTTACATAGCGATGATTTGCAGATGTTTCATTTGTTTGTTAAGTTTGAGATAAATTAACATTCAAACTAGCTAACCATTTCCCTCCTCTCTGTATCCCTTTTCTCAATTACGACTACCCAAAGTAATCATGCTTCCATGGGTAGCTACACCCAATTTGAGCCTTTCACCACTTGATCAAAAACCAATGGGTCATGTCATATGCACTGCAACCATAGTTTTATACAGTGTATTGTTTTTGCGCTTGTGTATAACATTATGCAAACGCAATGTTGCCTTTTGTCAGATGTCACGGTGCATGCTGGATATGTACTTTGACATAATGCACTCCGAGAAAAGTCCATTGTAGAGTTTTTCTCATGGTGATCTCTGAGGTGTATATAAGGGACCTCAAAGCTGTAATGATGAATGGCATACATTTTAAAGTTCTTGTGTCCATGGCAGCCATTGGGAATCCACAGGACAGCCAGTGTGTGTGAAGTTGGTGTTCTTTGACACAATTCCGTCAAAGGATTACCATATAAGGAAGCAGCTTTCATAAATACAATAGACTAGCTTCCAGATGGTTTACATTACATTAACATCTCAGGAATCTGGATTTAAAACACTTGCGTGCTGAACAGCCAACACGTATGAATTAGTGTTATCAAGGTGTTGTAGTCCTCCTTGGCCTTACTCTTGTGACATTTCCTGACAAATTTGTTTATGTACAACTTGATGGGAGCTAGAATAGTTCCCTGAGGAATGCTTCTCCAATATAATAGGCACACATCAGTCCTCCTGTCTGTCATATCCTGGGACATGGACATTAATTATGGCTAACAACTGACAGACCTATCTTATCCATCATTTGACATTACATTCCATTTGGCACTAATTGAGTTGCCCCGTGTTTCATAAGATTGATTGAATGATCTAATTTTGATCTGTGCACTTTGTGGAAGCAAGAATCCGCAAGAATCCATCTATTATTATTTGATCCCTATCAATTCAAGGGACTGCAGCTCCTCTTTTGTTCCTTTCAGTAATATTATGATTGTGCTCCTGCAGGTTGAAAATGCAAGTAATTAAATGACACAGAAGCAGGCCATTCATCATATCACTGCCATTCTGTCACACAGTCAATGGGGAGTCCCTTCTAGCGCAGTGGTTCACTCAGTTTAGGCAGGTAGCTGACACGTGCAGACGTTGTTGCTCCACGCAGAACGGAGATCTAGGCTAGGCCCTCAGAGTCTTTTCAAAGGGTGCACCGTATAGCCCCATGGCCTAGATCTTTAAAAATCATGTTATTTTTTTATTTTTTTAAAGGACACTCTAGATGATCATAACGTCCAATCCATTGTAGGATTAGTTTGATTGGGATGGATTGGCAGCATGCAACAAATCTTTTTGAGATTTGAATTTGCACAATTTGTAAAAGCACACTGTGTAATATTTTGTAAGGGTTCTAGGCAACACCAAAAACTGTGTGTGTGTGTGTGTGTGTGCTGTAAGCTGTTCACTATATATGCTATGAAATTACATCACATCACTGCGATTCCAACCGCAAAATATGGGTTTGTGAAAAAAGCTAGTATTATTGGAAAATAATGTAAAGAGACAACTGATGATATCCATCACTGGAAGAAGTAGTCAAATACTCAGCACTCTGTGCTGTCAAGTTCTACCTAACCAAACTCACTTGTTACTTACTTCAATAACATTGAATTGTCCAAAGTCTCTTAATGCTGAAGCATGCAGATTTTTTATTTTTTTTAAATTAAAGAGCAAACCCCAGCTTCTGAAAAACAACCCCACATCATAATCCCCTGCTACCAACCTTCACAGTCTTCAATTTTCAGTCAGAAAAGTATCGATCTCCTGATTACTGACAGATCCTGGCTCATCTATGAGATTGCAGCCTCATCTGGTGTCCAGGCAGTGTGCTTTGCATTCCACTTTGTGATGTCTGGCTTGGACAATGAAACTTCCGTCTATGTACATAGTGAAGAAGTTTTCAACAACCTTTGCAAACTTGAACCAGCATTCACTGACCCCATCCTGTGATTTAGGTTTCTGTTTAAGATTGATCCCAGTCACTTCCGAATTGTTGGCGGAATATTTAGGAGGGTTAAACTGGCACTCGAACATTATATTTGGGCGCATTATTAGTTTTCAAGAGCCAGAGATTCCATAATAATATACCAAATTCAGAATACCTTTATTTAAACATAAACAAAATTCATTGTTCAACATATTTGGGTCACAATCACATGGTTCTGATGAAGCACATAATTCAGGTAGAGGAGTTGGTCTGGGTTAAAATGGAAGATTGGAAAGTTTTAGACGAAAGGAAAGTTTGATACTGAAGAATGATACAAAGAAAAACATCCTTAAACATGGAATGGGAAATCTGGAAAATCTTTTGTGAACCCCACTCTTAATTGGAATTTCAGCGATGATATCCTTTGAAAAACACTAATAATAGGCCTTTTTTGTCTCTTACTGCAGATTTTACTATGGCATGGCTACTTCCACCTGCAGTCATAGAATTGTTGCTATATATGGCTCTCCTAATGTTAATAGTATAGTATTAAGAACATTAGGTGAAACCATTAGTGGCTGGTTGCCATTTGGACCCCTCCCAAGAAGGTAATATATTGTTAGGCACACGTACAGGATGTACCCATTAAGGAGTATTGTGAATGAGTGTCATTTAGGATCAAATGGGTTTTTATACACAAATGGGTCTGCTATTAACCCACTGTAACTTTGACATTTGCTACTTTGAGTTAACATGTAATTACAATTAAATGTCT
The DNA here is from genome assembly GCA_007224835.1 of Danionella cerebrum. Taxonomy (NCBI): domain Eukaryota; kingdom Metazoa; phylum Chordata; class Actinopteri; order Cypriniformes; family Danionidae; genus Danionella; species Danionella cerebrum. The sequence continues at coordinate 486,489 of SRMA01027196.1, read as the reverse complement.
GTAAATGGTTCTCTGTACAGTTTTAAAAATAACTTAGATTATTCTTAACAGGGTTTGTAAGATAATGTCGATCCATTGTTAATCAGAGTGGTCTTAAAGTACCTGAAACATGACTGAAGGCTGAAATTAGTGATATTTTGTAAGTTCTGGGTATTAGCTACAAAGCATTTAAAAGTGTGTATTAAAATATATTTAATCCCTAGAATGATTTATTTGGCATTTGCAGGAGTTCTGATTGAGAAAACGCCTTGAAAAGTTAGAACTTTAAAGGATTGCATTACATTAAATCTGAAATAATGCCCCCACATACACAGACACATTGTGTCTTGGTTTGGTGATGTCTGCAAATGTGAGGAAAAAAAGAAAATATAAAAACTGTCAAAGCATCAAAGACATCTTAAAAAGTTGTTTGAATGTAACAAAATTATAGAAAACTTTTCCACTTAGCTGAAAATCATATTGTAAAATGTGTGACTAATTAGAATAAATCCAGTTTACATAAATTATGTGTATTTAACATGTTTAGAGCAGTTCAGGATTAACCCTTGTCCATTGTTCAAATTCACTACACCTTCATGTTGTTCGTGTTGTTTCCATTTTTTGCACAAATCTCTTTATTAAACTAAATTGAACTCTTTTTTTCAAAATATATATTTTTTCTTTTTATGAAAGTTTTGGTCACGTCAAAGATTAGTAACAAAATTGGCATTGTTTTTTTGTAGCGTCTGATTTTTTTCCTCCCTCATTTTTTGTTCATGCCCCATTGACGTACAGTATAACAACCTTTTTTGATTGCAACGGCATGACGCCAAAAAAATCAGGCATTCTTGATTGTTGGTGATCATTCTTGTTGGGAGGAGGTCTATGTTGCATTTTTGACATTTTCAAAGCATTTTCTTAAAATATGTGTAAAAATAAGATTTGATGAAACTTTGGCTATTTTTAAAGCTCATATTTACTGCATTCAGTTTTGTCATACAATGTCAACCACACATCCAAACTCCATCTAAAAAGTCAAACATTTCTTAACCATTATTTTCTGAAACCCCCAAAAGGACCCGGTTAAACAATGTGAAAATTGTATAAAAAAAAAAAAAAAAAAAAACCTATCCCAAACCCTATACTGTTCCAGTCACTTTTTGGGTCATTGTGCTTTTAGTGTAGGATCTTTGCAAAACACACGCCATTTCACAGGTATTGAACTTCAAAGGGTTGGATTTGTTGGCGGTAATGCGACCGCCGGGTAAGACTGTTGTTTAGAAATTCTGTGATTGGCTGGATTGATAATTGGTGGATGTGTGAGCAGTTGTTTCTTGGGATGATTGGTGTTCGGTTCTGGTGCTTTGGCTACTAGTGAATCCTTGAAAATGAAATTGAGACAATAGTTGTCAAAAGGAATATAATGACTCACAATGGGATCACATGATTCCTAAGATCAGATTATTCAGAGTAAAACAATAAAGTACAATTTTGCATCAATACAATCCAAATTAAATATTAAATGTATTCTGGCATTATTCCCAAGGCCATTAGAGAGCATTTCCTGAAGGATTACAAGCCACACATGTCATGAAGAGTGATATTTTGCAGAAATGCTATGGTAAGATTTCTGATTCAGGTATTTGAGGCTGAATGTCAGCTCCAGTATAAGTTGAGCCTCTGCAGGCAGTGAATTTGCAGCAGTGTTCAGTGGATAATGCTGTGGAGCATGCTGGGTAATGCATTTTTAATGGGATAGATCTGAGTTCTAGCCACTTTTCCAAGTCAAGTGGTGCAGATGTGAAATGAAAATACGAAAGCAACAACAGGCTGAAATGTAAGAAGCAAGGAAAGGGGCGAAAGCTGTAACAATGAAAGAGCTTTTTCTTGAAGGATGTGTCTGTGGCTCTGGCTCATGCTTTGATCTGAGATGCTTTTATATGCAGTTTTTTATTATTCCAATTACCTTATCTGTGATGGCAGCTGTTGCGTTTTTAAAGAGGCTATTTGCCCGTCTGCATCAGTGTTAACACACTGTAAAGCAACTAATAGAAATTGGGATCTAGAAATGTGTCTTTCTTTCTTGTTTGAGGGAGATGTTGAAATTAAAATAATTTAAAAACACATGAGCAAATAATCCTTTAGTGTAATGTCACCAACTTGATAGTTGGGACGGGAGCATCTGCTTTGATCATGAACTGATATTAGGAATCTTACAGTTTTCAAATTAATGGATTAGATAAATTATTATGAGCCACGTATTAGGTTTTCATTCAAATTATTGGTTTTAGTATTTTTTTTTTTGAGTGAATTCACTGCTTGGATTGTTTAACAGTTTTGAAAATGCAAAGATTCAGCTGAAGCGGAAATCTGATAAGAGTCAGTTTTTAGAATACTGGAGCTGTATCAAGCAATCATAAGTCAATAGCCCACATGTGGATTACCTATTGATCATAGTTCTGCCACGCTTTCTCAGTGTACAGTTGGTTCAGTAACCTGAGCATTTCCTAATCATCCCAGAAGCATATTTCCTATTATAGAGAAGCTCAAAAAGCTACTCACTGTGTGAAGATGGGGGTTGTAATCTTTATGGAAGTGGTGTGGTAGGAGGGATAACTTGGATAAAGTAATTGGTTGATGGTTTGGTTTAAATAAGGGTTCACTTATTAGGATCAATGAACTCCTTTTTTAACACATTACAAACGAATTAATACATAATATGGGGAATTTTTTAACAATAAACTTAATTTTACCAATTGGAATGACAAAGGCCCTGAATATTAGCTCAATGACAGTTATCAGTCACAGTCTTAAAGCAACAAACACTCAGAGGTGGCAGTGCACCAGGATGTAGTAGGATCCCAGAGAGTCTCCCAGTTCCAGACAACCACCAACTCCAAAACGAACAGGGAGAGATCACAGCGGGGAGAGATGTACAGATCCATGCAACACCAGACAGGACTGGAACACCGGTGTGAACAGGATAGGAATGCAGTGAATTCTCTGAGAGTTTGGTAGGAATAGTCTGAAAGGGGTATAAGAAGGACATTTGAATTTTTGTGACATTTGACACAATCAAGCTGAATGAAATGAGAATTGCATATACACTGAGGATGGGGAATGACACAACAAAGACACAAACATAGGTAAGGACCTAACACAAACAGACTTTGCGATTTTGCAAGTTATCTGACCTGAGTATGCTGCCTGAATGGTGTTGGTTTTTAATCACACATACAACACTAAAATTTTCCTTTGTTATGTCATCTCTCTGTCTTGTTTGTCTTGCTTTTTTTCCCTCAATCTGTTCTCCCTTTTAGGTTCACATGCTTGTAATTGCACTCTGATCAGAGCAGGTTATAGTTTTACTGATATTCTTCCCCTTTTGTGAGACTAATATTCCCCAGTCATCTTTGCATCAGTACTTACCTCCTGGCTTCTTTTGTTCCTGTCCTGTCTCGTCCTGTAGTAAGTGTCTAGAAGTTTTTCTAGCATGCCAGTACTCTTTGTACCATGCAAGCTCTCTCATCTGGACTCAGATAGTTGCTGGAGAACCTGGGACTCACCACACTTCAGAAGCCTTCTTGAAATCAAGCTGGTCCAGCATGCAGATTTTTTGTTTTTACATTATTTTTTGTGTTCTATTCTGTCCATCAACCACTCTCTTATAAAAATCCACACTCTCCCAAATATTTAACTTATTGCTCACTGTATCTGCTTTAAAATAGAGCATGGTTTAGAGCATTTGATGAATGCAGGTTCAAGTGTGGTTGAAAGGCTGCTAACTGAAAACCAACCCTTACGTTCCAAATCCTTCAAAAAGCTGCCATAAAATGGTCCCCAAAATGGCAACCACTTACACAGTTGTCAATAAAAATGTCACTTTTCACATAAGCATACTCACATAAGCATTACGAGTATTTTACACTTCCGCATGCGCGTATGTTTTTATGTTGATTTTTTCATGTTTTTATGAAAACATAGCTATATCCACATAATTGGACAACCACGAACAGTACAAAGTAAAAAAAAAATCCAGTTCATGACCTCTTTAAAAAATACAGAGAAAACCGCAGTGCCATTGAATACAGCTCTTTGTATGTTCACAACCACACTATTAAATAATAATGATGCACTTCGATAAAGCTTTTACATAAAGTAACCATTAAACAGGGCACCACATATAGACAGACCTTCTATCTTGTTTACAAAGCAATCCCTCAGGCATGTCGCTCACAAAAATCTGTTGTATATGCCTCTTTACCTCCATTTCTGGTTCTGTGCCATTAACAATTAACAACACAGCAGTTCAGTGCAATGGAAGGTTGCAAATCCACCAAAGCCGATGTGAAATGCAAGTCAAGTGGCTGTTAAAAGTGATTGATTTTACCTGAGCTTGCACAGTGTCTACCATCCACACAGGTTTTAATGTCAGACTCTTGGTGTAAAAGTCGAGGCAGTCAGATGCCCTCTGATGCATTAAAGATGAACAGAGAAGTCAGCAGACTGTTTGCGGAGCAGCCATAACATTAGCCAGCAGTTTTTATTTGTCATCCAAGCCACAAGGAAAAAAGGTTAAAGTAAAGTTATTCCAGAACATCTTGATATCAACATCCCTGGGAAATGGAAATCAAGATGCTGGTGCATAAGTTTGAACCTAGGCCTAGAGAATTTTATGGGTATGTAGGCCGCACATGGCTCTAGTTTGGCAGATGTGCTATCGTTATTAACGTGACACACAAGACATGGGCTAGATATAACATGTGGATTAATAACTTGTCTGCAATTTTGGCAAGTCTGTGTTTGTCCCATCTGTGGCGTCATGCAACATACTTCACTATGGTACAAAGGCCGGTTGTCTAGTCATATTTTTGCCAGATAACGATACATCACCATCAGCCAGCCATAGTGTTAAATGGCATTATTCAGTCTTCTGGGTCAGTTGAAGAGTTTGCAAACATTACCTTCATCTACAAAACTGTACTGCATGTGGAACAGCAGATATCATGAAAGGCCTGAGAATAGGGTATATTTTGTTTTAAGACGGAGCGACCTCAATGTTTGCTATGGACAGAACTAAACGTCATAAATATCGACTACGATATCTACATTTGTTGTAATATAATTCCTTTAAATTATTGGGATAATTCCGTCTATTTTAACTTTGAAAACAATAAAAAAATTAACAAATAAGATTTAGACAGTGTTAATGTCTCTTGGCTATATATGACAGTTTGACTTAGAAGCACAACTCATGTTTAATTTTAGACAAATTACCTTTATAGTTTGACTTAATTAAAAATTACAATTTTTAAAACAAAGCATTGTTTTTTTTCTTTTATTATAGGGAGAGGTACCCTTGGTTCAATATCATCACAATTGTGACCTGAGCTAAGAAAAGGATGCTTGCGTCAGAACACAATATTTTGAAAATGTGACAGAACCTCTACTTCATCTTTGGAGAAAGCCAAGTTCAATATTTTATGACCTTTCTGTCATGGAAGCATTTTAAAAATCCCACTTTTATCAGTTTCTCTTGAAGAGTTGTGAGTGGTTTGCAGGTAATCACCTTCCGTTTGAATTTATTGCGTTGTCGTGTCCTTGGCCGAGCAGAAATTCTCTTGAATTGATTTTACTTGATCCATTTGGGCCTCCAAGTTGATGAGTAGTGACTTTATCTGTAAAAGGGCAGTGCGCGTGTAACATTACCAGCAACAAGGTCAGACCCTCAACTTTAGAGGGGATCTTTCTCGTCATCCATCATATCGGTATACACTGGTGTCTCTAACTGATGGGCCCCATTTCTTTGTGGCTGTCACACTCATTTGTTGTAGACCTAAAAGAAGGACAGTGAAAAAAGACAAAAAGAAAGCAAGCAAGCAGGCCGCCTGGAGAAGGGTGAATACAAATGCTGAGGAAAAGAGAGGTCAAGGTGTGTCCTTTTCCACCTTGGAACAGCTGATCTGAGGCCTTGCACTGTTCAGGGCTTTTTGGTCTTTACCAGGTCTTAAATGGTTATTCATTAAAGCAGCCTTTATTTATGCCTTTCCCAAAACCTTTCCAATAAACAGTGGGCCCCCCTAGACTAGCACTGGGCATGCTTTAATAATTAGAGACTACCCTCAGATTTGTTCCTCAGATGATTTGTATTCTACCTCCCATTCATTCAGCCATGGTCTTTCAGTGCAAATCTCTGCAGGCAGTCAGAACATTTGGCAAAGCATCCTTTTTAAACCTTAAAAATTGCAACAATTGAGAAATAGGATGAAGTGCTGTTGATGCTTTAAAACTCATGTGTGGTACTGGTTTTATTGTGAAGAAAATACACACATTGAGTCATATCAGTGCTGTTATTGGATTTTATTTTTAAAATGAATATTCTCCAGATACATGCTCAGAACAATCTCTCATGGCTTTAAAATGGAGAGAGTAGATGTATCTTTTTTTGAGAATTTTGGCATTAAATGGATATGTGATAATAAGTAAACTTTTTGGCAAGTGGCATGAAATGGCAGCCACGTTATGTCACCACAAATGTATAAATGGAGAGTGAATGAATATTGCTCTAAAAATTGACTTTGAGCACTATATAAATTGAAGGCAATGGACTTTCATTTACTTTTAAATGGCAACATCTAAGAATTCCTCCTTTTTACTGGAGAACTTTAGATCAATTTTGCTTTCATATCTTACCCAATGCACTACTATTGTACTGAGATTAATTCAATATTCTTAATCAATCAACATAAAGGCTAGCATTATTAAATTATTGATTATACAGTAATGTTCAGTTTGGAGAGATTTTTTTGTCTAAATTTATTCATGTCACCAAAATACCAAATAAGTATCTATTAGATGTAAATCAGGAGAAATCCAGACAATAAACTGTAAAATACTCTAGAGCAAACATTTGTAGCCTTCTTACGACATGACATAATATGGCATCTTTTGCTGAAGAAATGGAAGACATCAGATGCTGATTTAGATATGCTATGTTGACCAGGTTTTAGGTTTCCCATTACCCGGCAGTGTTTGTCATTTGAGAGGTCATTTCAATGTAATGCAGAGATCTAAAGACACAAGTCATTCATCTTCTGACGCTCATAATGTCAAGTGAGAGCAAAAATAAATACAGAAAAATCTATGGAGGAATATCTTCTGGGTGATCACACCCTGAGGGCTGAAATTACTATTGACTAACAATTCAGTTCAGCTCTGTCCATTGTCTGCAAACAGAAGTTATTTTAAAGCACTTGTGAAATAGAAGTGCTGAGGCTGGAGAATTAAGCTTAAATCTCAACACTAGCAGTGCTGAATTTTGTTAAGTCAGAAAAGCCTTTGTCTAGAGGGCAGATCCGTCCTGTCTGTAAGTCAATATTTCTTTTTTTTTCTCTCCACTGAAGCTGTTTGTGAAGGTGCTGGTTTATATTTGTGTGTCTGAGCTTATCTGCTGCATGTCCTATTTTTCTCTCTATTAGAGCTTCCTGGCTTTGGTAAAGTTGTGTGGAAATGTTGTGTTTTTTTTCCACTGACTAGTGTGCGATTCTCTGAGACTTCTGTTGTGAGGACCAGTGTCCTCCTGTTTATCAGCTTTCTTCAACATGTTTCAGACTGAACTGGTTTAGATTTCTTTTAGGAGTTTTAGGCAAATAATAGCATTCAACAATTATTGTTTTCATATCTGGGTGAAAACCAAGATGATTTATTTATCTTTAGTTGATTCAGGTCAGAAAAAACACAACACAATAACAACAATCAGAACTATTGTCAGCAAACATCCGCTGAGCCAAGACGCCAAAAATAAATTAGATAGACATCTCTGAGGCCATATTCACATGGAAATGTACATTTTTTAATTTTTTTGAGAAAGGGTTTTGAGAAAAACTCAAAACCCCATCTTCTTCTTTTACTTTCGGCTGTTCCCAGTTTAGGGGTCGCCACAGCGAATCATCCTTTTCCACCTAACTCTGTCCTCAGTATCCTCTACTCTTGCACCAACTACCTTCATGTCCTCTTTCAGCACATCCATATATCTTGTCTTTGGTCTTCCTCTTGACCTCTTGCCTGGCATCTCCATCTCCAACATCCTTCTACCAATATAACCACTATCCCTCCTCTGCACATGTCCAAACCATCTCAACCTGGCCTCTCTGACTTTGTCTCCAAAACAACCAACCTGAGCTGTCCCTCTGATGTGCTCGTTCTTAATCTTGTCCATCCTCGTCACTCCTAAACTGAACCTCAACATCCTCATCTCTGCTACTTCCATCTCTGCCTCTTGTCTCTTCCTCACTGCCACAGTCTCCAACCCATACATCATAGCTGGTCTCACTACTGTTCTGTACACCTTTCCTTTGATTCTTGCTGACACTCTTCTGTCACACAACACCCCTGACACTTTTCTCCACCCACTCCAACCTGCCTGCACTCGTCTCTTCACCTCTTTTCCACACTCCCCGTCACACTGGACTGTTGACCCCAAATACCTAAACTCCTGCACCTTCTTGACCTCAGCCCCCTGTAACCTCACTGTTCTATTTCCCTCCCTCTCGTTCAAACACATGTATTCTGTCTTGCTGCGACTGACTTTCATTCCTCTTCTTTCTAGAGCTGACCTCCAACTTTCCAGGTTTTCCTCCACCTGCTCTCTGCTCTCACTACAAATTACAATGTCATCTGCAAACAAAAAAACTCAAAACCCCATAAAATGCTGTAAAGAATATACGATACTGGCGGGTGAAAGACGAGTCCTGGGGTGCTGGTATCTGGTAAAGTTCAGCTCCAACTCCACACCCAAACCATCTAATCAAGCTCGTACTAGGTTTACCAGAAGCTTCCAGGAACTGAACTATGCAGGACACTAACCCTATAAGACTGAGTTTGGGCACCCCTGTCACAAAAAATAAACCGTGACTGTGTTTTTTAATGAACAACAGATTAATTAATGCTACAACCAGTTGATTTGTCCATGTTAACGTTAGTTCAATATCGTCTGCGGCTGTGCAGCTTTTAACTGACTTTTTTAGCAACTTTACCTTTAATAGACTACTTTAAATTGACCATTATTTGATTTTCAGATTCATGCTTGTTTTAAACCAAGCCAACAGCAAACAATGAAGCGAGGACATAAATCACGACCGTTCTTTTTGACATGGCTTGACCGCAATATTGTAATTGTAATGTCTAATGTGTCATCTAATGTCTAATCTGTCATGGTGGGTGCTATTAAAACAAATTTTAAACACTGTGGTATAATTTGACCTGAATTTTTTCAGCAAGGCTTGTCGTCAACTTTGAAATAACGTTACTCCTTTTCTCGCTGCTGCTGCAGCCACTTAATAAGGTCATCGGGGCATTAAGAAAATGGCGGAATTTAAATTAAAATGCCCCGATTGCAACAAATAAGCAGCAAGTCATAAAAACACTTGCTAGTCAGTTAAAGGGGAAGCGAATACATGTAAATCGGGGAAGAGTATTCCGAGGGTATATGCAATTATTAATCATCAGAAGTACCCAATACCCAAACAACACAGGAAAAAAAACATCCGCCATACCACAGAGCCGGATATATTATGTGTTTTGATAACGAGTATTCAACACTGAGTTTGCAAAATATAGGTGCCTTTGCATGTAATCTTGTCTTGTGATGGTGATGGGAAACCCCAGCTCCAACATTGAAGGCAACCCATCTTTTGCTATCCACACGGAAACTGTGTTACCAGCGGTTTAAAAATGTGCGGTTTCATTAAAACGTAGATGTGTTTACTTGTAGTTTACTTGTAGCCAAATAGTTTAACCCTGCAGAAAATAAGCTGGGTACATGTGGACAGGGCTTGAGATTGTATTTGCTGGGTTACCACTGCTTACAAGCTGTGGCAATCACAATCATTGGAAGTTTTTCATTTAGAGGTGGCCTAGTATTATGTTTTGAAGATAAATACATCTATATCACCCTCCCCTTAAAATGTGCACTCTGGATATTGTACACTGTTAATTATAACATATCAAAAAATAAAAATGAAAAATAAAACTTTTAGGTGCTCATGTTTTAAGTTCCACAAGAGCTTGAAAAATACATAAAGCTCATTATTCCAGACAAAAATATTGAACGCTGTATCATCTTCAACAAACACTCCATGAACCGATTACCATCTGAACAGATGGACACACACACACTCTCACACTCAGCATCCCGATGAGATGAGATCCTTCAGCCTCTGAAGACATCTCTAGTTTCATATTTGTTTATCAATCATTCATGAGGTCAGTGAAATTACGGCAAGGTCAGCGAGACAGGCGAGCTGTGGATCTCTATTAATACTGATATTCTGTTTCTTTGTCCCTGTGTTCATGACCCTTTCATAGACCAAACTCAACCTCACAGCATGTGTTGTAGTTGTATTTGTGTCTGTGGTGTTCCGTGGCTCAGCTTTCTTTCTTATTGTGGGCAAATACTGTATTTCAAGGTGTTGAAGGCTCTTTGGCACTACAATGAACAAATATTAAACAGAGATGAGCTCTGAAGAGGAAATAGATGAAATCTACAAATATGAAGATAAAGCCAAACTTATCTTTCATTTCCATTTCAGATGTTACCCAAGTGTGCGGGTTCATTGTCACACAATTCAATTAAGCCAGTAGGTACCTGCTGATCCCAAAATTAATTAGTTTGGTTGAAGTGAGTATCCTCAAAAGAAACAACGTGGAAGTAGACACCTATTGAATCTGATGAGTAGGGTTAACTACAATAGAAAAATGGCCAATGAATGTCATAATAACATCTGAAGAACCTCTTTCATTTAAAGAGGGTAATCTAAAATTTTCCAAGATCAGTAGAGCAATCAAATCAAAAAGCAGGAAGAGACAAGTAGATGAAATCAGGAAATCAGAGGAGTGAGTATTGGTGTTTGGTTCTATATGGTTTGCTTTCTTTTCTTTATTGGATTTTAGAGTGGGTGAGTAATAAATAACAATATGATTGGAATTTCCTTCTGTCTTTGCCGTGATCATACTGGATTCGATCTTGTGAGGTTACGGCCTGGTCCGTGGTTAGACATTTCATTTCAGGTTCTTTTCAGTTCTGGGGTTTGGGTTTGTCATTTTCCTCAAGCTCTGTCCCTGCTTTGTTTACAAAGAACAAGTGTAATGGAGGACGAAACATACAGAAAATGCTTATGTTTCCTGTTTGATCATGGAACAGAAGCACATGTGTTTTTGCGATCTCACTGCTGAATACTCATTTTAAAAATGCATGAATCCCATGCGTTGGTTAGGTATAGCCTTTAGAGTGTTTCGTGTGTTTTTTTTTTGCATTTTTAAAAAAAATCCCATATCTGTATGGACATGGCCCTTGTCTAACCACTGCCTCATAAATAGTCATTCAAGTGCAGAAGCCGACATGTGGTAGATCTGAGTGACCCAAGGGTGTTTGTTTTGTGGCCCCAAGAGCTAAAGCAGTTGGCCTGACAGCTAATCTGACAGCTCCTAACCTCTGCTGACATGAAAATGCACGCTGACCCCATTAACAGACAAGATCCTCCCATAAACACATGCCAATCAACACATATGTGCAGTACACAGTCATTCACAGAGCGATCTCCTGAGGAACGAATGAATGATGTATTAAGTATAGTCAATGAGGATGAACATCTGGAGGGTTGGTGACCCTCTGACATAAGTGATGAGGCGAGCATCTTATGTTAATTTAGCTCCTGCAGACCCCAAGCTCCTGTGTGCAGTGCTTTCAGAGAAAACTGAAGAAATCCTCCTGAGAGAGACTGTTTGAACACTGCGGCCTGTGGGTCGAATGCACCAGATGCTAATATTTGAGAGTTTATATTTGTCCCTGTGTAAACACAACCATGTAGGAAGTAAATAGTGGATATTCAGCGGTGAATATAAAGTTTATGGCTATATTTAGATTATTTAAAATTCTCTAGAGCCCTTTGATCCGCTACAGTTCATGCATCCATCTGAACCGGGGAATCAACTGACATTTATTAACGAAATGACAAACAAATCACAGATGATAAACAAATTTGTTTATCATTGTAGATGCAAGCTCAAGCTCGTACTTTTCTGTGATGCGATTTTTGGAGATACGATCTGTGATGCGATCTTTAAACACTGCAAATTCAACTTCTCAATTTGAGTGCATATAAACCTCAAGCACTCCCTTGTACAGCTAACTATTTTAGTTACATTTTAAAGTTTTTTTTAGAGTTTTTTTGTTAAAAATGTATTTTGGCTTTTTTCTTTATGGATTGTAAAGTACAAAGATGAAGGGTTCATACAGATATTCCCCCATAATTTAATTTTGTTTAACCTTTTACCTTCTGTGTTATAATCATTTGCATATTCTTGCTTTTTTATTAAACAGTGAATAAAGAAGTCCTTGAACTAGAGCAACAGGATGCTTTAAAAAATATCCCATACTGGTCCCAGTACATTTTTTTTATTGCAGATGACCAACGAAAATCCACTTTTCCACCAGGTGAAAGACACATGGCAAATGGAAAGCTGCTCCCAAAATAATTAGCATTTTTGAAGAAAGCAAATAAACCATGTCACAAGGGAGAGCGGGGTTCGCTAATGTATACGTTGGGGGCAAATAAAGCTTTTGATTTGTGTAGACCAGTTAGCAAACCCAGTTATCTGTACATGTGTTATTCATGAGGTTTTATTAAATATTTGGACATCAAACCCTTTCCTGTCTTTTCTGGAAAATATTATCTAAACATCCCAACAAGAGACAGACAGAAAGCGAATAGCTCAACTTGGTTTGGCTGCTCAAACTCACTTAAATACCACCGGAGATAACTGGAGTTAACTAATCACACATTCAAAACTTATGATAAAGTTATTGACTCTCTTTCTCAAAGTATATTCAGGAGTAGTTTTAAGGACATGCCCATACAAATGCAGTTATTTTAAAATAAAATGCAGTTGTTTCCTTGTAGTGTTGGGGAGTAACGCATTACTTTGTTGTTAATTACTGTATGTAGATTACCGTACTTATTAGAAATGCAGAAATTAAACACGTTACAATTTTCAAAATGGTAATTGGACTATAGTTAAAATCCAAGTAACTGCAGGAGTGCATGAAATGACTTCATTTAGAGACCTAGGTTTAAGTAGCTAGGGGTTGAAGACCTAGTAATGTTACAAATTACTTGACAAATAAAGTAATGACAAGAGTAACTAGGTTACTTTTAAAATGAGTAATCAGTGATCTAGAATTGAATTACATTTTTGAAGTAACTTGCCCAACACTGTTTTCTTGTGTTTGTCAACAAATAAATGCATAATTTTTCATCGGCTCAGTGCAGCCAAGCATTTATTCAAAATATAATTTTTTTCTTTGTGTGGCAGGTGGCATACCCGAAATCATTTTTGAGGGCTCTGATAGGCCAAAATATACACAGGGTTCGAATTGTACTGCCACATATTGGAATGACACACTCATTACTGCGCTTTATGGGGTGTTTTTATGTTGTCATATGTCCATTTTTGTAAAACCCAAGCTTGTTTGGCTTTTAAATGCAGTGTAGGCATCACCTAAAACATCCTCCTGAACCTGAATGAGTGGGCGCAGAAATACAACATAGCTCGAGAGTATCACACAGCACAACCTGTAATCAGAGATAAGAAATGAACTCCAAAATGTAACTTTTCATACTTCTTTTTCACCTCTGGAGATTTGCTGTGAAGTAACAAATGCATTGTTGCAGTACAAAAACTGTACTATAAGTGTAGCTCAAAATAAAATGACACTCTTATCACATCCATATTTGTGGTAAACACTTTAACTAAAGCACAGAGCAAGAAGCAGATTTTCAAAAATCCCTGTAATCTATAGTAGAAGACACATCTCTGAATCTCAGTGTTTTTCATTTTTTTTACCTTAGATAATATTACAGTTTGGATTTAATGAAAACAAACTGTTCTAATTGTTATGCGTTGGAAGTAGCCAATAGTACAGGCACCAAGTAAACTCTTGGTGCCTTACCATGTAAAACCAACACATGGTCGCTCTTTGTTTATCATCACTGCTGATTGTTCATCTGTTTTTCACAGCATCCTCCCGACAGCCCTGTGGGTGGACTGTGCATTTCTAAGGCTGCATCTTTTTCTTTATTTCTATATGTGAGTGCGTCACATCCCAAGATTGCACTTCACCCCAGACAGATGTCTCCTCCTGACCTGTCAATCAAAGCCTCACAAACACAATGCTGCAGATTCTATCAGCTGTGACAGTGCACGAGCTGCTCCAGTGTGGCCAAGGTTAAGATTCTGTCATTGGCTTTTCACAAGCAATTTCCTCCATTGAAGAAAGGGCACATTTTCCTTTCATTCTCTGGAGGACTGCAAGGTTATGGACCATCTTTAAAGGGGACTGAACTCTGGGCTTTCCACTTCAACCCACACTAAAATGTGCATCCCACATGCACACAGCATGATTTATCTTTTAGGTTGCCACTTTTTGTGACCTTTCCTAAACGAACCGTTTACAAAAAACTGAGCAAAGTTCTGAAAACAACCACATGACATGTTCTTGAAGATATATAAGCCATCTAAGCTTGTGAGGACCAATAAAATAAATACTCTTTGGGATGTGTTTTTCTCCCACAATTGAAGTTATTATTTAAACAGCTCCCATTGCCATCAATTTCAAGAGTGAATGCCAACTTGGGGTCCTAGCAGAGTCTATAGTTTTTTAATTTCAAAAAGGAAACTTTTAAATTACATTTTAGGGACAAAATGGTCTTTTTTTAGCTATAGCTAAGGTTAAGTATGGTTATGGAGCTTCTCTATCCCAACAATGCTCAGAATGACCAAATCTAAAAGCATATTATGAGTCAATTGTTCTTGCAGTAGTCCACCTTAGCCTGTAAATGTGACTTTTAAATCCTTACATGCCTCTCCTGACAGATTGCTCAGGTGACTAAACACAATGTGTTGTATAAGCATAGCTTTCTCTTTTTTTGAATTCGGTCTTAAAATCTGACCACTTTTTCTACGTCATGTCAAATCATTACATCAACTATATCAGACATACCCTCAAATGCAATTAACTTTCAGAATAATTGCCCAGCCAACACATCCATGTGGGGCCCATAAGGGTTACAACTGGGCCGATATCTGGGGCCCACATGGGCTAACCAACTGGGAACCAGCTAATTTTGTCCTCAGTTTCCATGGTGGCCCTCCATGGGTTAGCCCAGATGGGCACCATATAGGCACCATGATGGGCACCATATAGGGCCCACTTGGGTAATCCCATGTGGGGCCCACATGAGACAGTTTACCTGGGTTTATGATGGGCCCTTGATAGGCACCATACAGGGCCCATTTGGGTAATCCCATGTGGGGCCCACATGAGACAGTTTACCTGGGTTTATGATGGGCCCTTGATAGGCACCATACAGGGCCCATTTGGGTAATCCCATGTGGGGCCCACATGAGACAGTTTACCTGGGTTTATGATGGGCCCTTGATAGGCACCATACAGGGCCCACTTGGGTAATCCCATGTGGGGCCCACATGAGACAGTTTACCTGGGTTTATGATGGGCCCTTGATAGGCACCATACAGGGCCCACTTGGGTAATCCCATGTGGGGCCCACATGAGACAGTTTACCTGGGTTTATGATGGGCCCTTGATAGGCACCATACAGGGCCCATTTGGGTAATCCCATGTGGGGCCCATAGGAGATTGCTTACATGGGTTAATGATGGGACCCAGCTCTGTTCTATGTGGGTCTTAAATGGGTCACAAAAGGCATATATGTGGGCTAACTTTTTTTTTAAATTTGGGTTACCTTATTTTACAGTAAACCCCTAAATACAAAATATTACATTTAACACACTAAAGTACAGTAAAATGTGAAATGTATTGATACAATAAAGAGGCCAGTAGTTCATACTTTCATTTATTTTTGAACTTTTTAAAACTCAAAACACAAACATTCTTTTAAACACAACTTTTAAATATAACAATGCAACAGTGCACCTCTTCAGTCTTCTGTCACTCTCCCAGTGGCCCTTTAAAAAGATAAATTAAATATTAGCAAAATATATTTAAAATTGCAAGCTGCATGTCAAGCAATGGTGTAGGCTACACCTACTACACAGATTATAGCATAGCTATGGTGTAGGTTTGAAAAAAGTAGTATAAATTGGGCTTAATTTGCAAAACATTCAATTAACAATTTGCATATATATATTTTTAATTCATACAGAAATAATTAGTTAATTATCAACGTATTTACAAAACATGACTATACCTACATAGAGGATTAATAATTGCTGTTAATTTTTGTCTGCTTTGTAGATTAAGTAATAAAACAATTTACAAGTTATCAGATGTTGAAGTAATTTTACGTTTACAAAACATGACTATACATTCACAAATTATTAAGTAACATGATGAAAATTTACAAATCTGTCATAAGTTACTTAAAAAAAATAGCATCATGAAATAAACAGATCCTTAATAGTTAATAGATACTAGTCAATGTATTATAAATCACTTATAAATCATTTAGATGTCAAAATTGCACTATTCTCTCAAACATTATAAATAAATGTAAAACTATTTTTGAATCCCTTAATATAAAATGGAAACTACTCGTCAGTTTTTAATGTTTTAAAAACCTTCCAGTTACTAGTTGTTTGTATGCATTTATATTCCACACAGAAATGGAAACCATAACATTTGAAAAACATTTAAAACTTATGAGTAGTTGCTGTCTTTTAAGGTAAATCGAGATTTGTAAATCATTACCATATTACTTTTTCATTTGTGAATGTATAGTCATGTTTTGCAAATGACTTCATCTAATAAATTCTAAATTATTTAGAACTTAATCTACAAAACATAGATAAAATAAAATATTAACAAATATCACTTATAATAACCTATGAATTCAGTAAATGTAAATCTATGAAACTATGTATGTAGTAAATGTAAATCTATGAATGCAGTAAAATGTTTTGTAAATGATTATCATCAATTCATCATTAACTTATTACTTGTAAATTATTTGTAAATTAACAAAATATACAATGATTACCATATCACATTAATCCCTTATGAATGTTTTGTAAATGATTAATTCATCATTAAGTAATCACCTATAAATGAGTTGCAACTGAACGTGATTATAAAGTGTTACCAATTAGGATATATTTCATTTTGCATCTCTTACCCATTTTGCTCTCCAGCACGTGCCCTCGCATTTCTGTAACCCCCCCTGTCTCTGGCGCCAATCAGCCACTTTGACACAGCCTTTTCTGCGTCTTTTCTGGTGATCTGGTTTGTGAGGGCATTTTTCTTCAAGCTCCCTGTTAAAAACATATACATAAAGATCATAATTAAGTATTTGCATCAAAGCAGCAGTTATCTGTTTTTCACTAAACAATGGTATCAAATAAAATATTTACATGTTTGTGTGTATATGTTAAATATAAACACAGATTTAACATATACACACATACATACAAACACACAGTTGTTGCCAAAATTCCCAAGTGAAGCAAGGGAATGTTCTCATATTATTATTATTATTATTTATTATTATTTACTCATATTATTTTACGACGGTGATTGGTTGGAACACTGTTTGTTTTTCTGTGGAATGGTTGGTAGCACCGATTGTTTTTTTGGCACATCTCGGACCCTAGGCTGACCACAGAGACGCAGTTTTTTATAGCCGATTTATGGGGCAGGCAGCGAGCGGATCGTGAAGAAAGGTCAGCTGAATGTGACACTTTATGTTTCAGCCTAGAATCGCTGAAATCAAAATCCAGTGCTTGTTGGTTAATCTGCTCTGAAACAACACGGAAATGTTCAGCTACTTTTGCTGCTATTTTCCTTCTTTTTGTTCTTACACACTGCTCCATTACTTTCTATAAGAAAACAAAGAAGTATTACTTACAAACAGTTAATTCTCTATTTGAGGCAAAACATTAGTTTCGTTATAACTATTTTATATGGTTTCTAATTACATTACAAATTTTGATCTAATATGAGAAATATGGAAATATATTTAGTGTTTTATGCAATGCTACAATTATATATTGTATTAGTTATATATATATATATATATATATATATATATATATATATATATATATATAACGAATTTGTACTTCTTTTAGAAAGTGATGTTGACTACACATTAATACCCAAATATTCGTATAACAGTGTACGTTATTCTATTAAACTATTATATTATTAAACTGCCAATCACTGTAATGGTCAAGCGGTTGGCTACAACTTCCTCCATCAAAACTTGACTGGCTTTTGGCTGGCTTGTTTCATTAACAATCAATATTTCGCTGAAACCCGACCTTTTTGCATTCACAAAATTATGTATAGTTCACGGTAGTTGGTTGAATATTTTCATTAAAAAAAATGTACGCAACGCTCAGCCACGCCTAGACGGCCTGCTTGCGGAGTAAGGCCGCGTCGGCCATTTAAATTTGAATCGTTGCAGGTGTGCTCACACTCATAAAACAAAAACATGTTTGAATTTTTAAGAAATGGCGCGACGCGATGCAGTCCGATGTGCTTTACTTAAACTTAATCTTGAAATTGGCAAAAAATATACTTACAATAGTTTTTGTGCAACCGTTAATCTTGCATATCACGTTTAGTGGCGTGACCATTCTCTAGCTCGAACAATTTTTACAGTAATAGCCTGTATTTTGCCTAGTTCTGTGCTTAAAAGTAAACGAGAACAGGCAAGATTTAACAGTTTTCATTGAAAATACCGAAAACATATTTTTGGGCATTTGATGTGCATTGCAGGTACATAGGACGGACAATCTAAGCCTCAACTCGAACAATTTGTGATAATTCACAGTTTCTGAGTCATGTGTTATATGATAATACTTGTAGAATAATTTCTATCGTTTTTGGGAGACAAAAAACGGCGCTCGTCTAACTTAGCCTTGTCAACACATTATAACGAAACAACAAACTAAACTAATGCTTTTTTTAATATAGCATGTCGTGGAAACCAATTATTTTTAAGCTTTTATAATGTGCAAGTTACTAGTGATGTGTCGTTCAAGAACGATTCGTTCTTTTTGAACGAATCTTTAATGTGACTCCGTAGGAACGAGTCGTGTTGGAGAGGGATTCGTTCATTGGCGCATGCGCATCATTCTTGTGGTTTTCCGAGCGTAACCCGTTCATCATCAATGACAGAAGACCGAAAAGACCCGAATGACTCGAAAGATGAACTAATCTTTTCTGTTTCCGGCTCATGGCCGCTCCTTAATGTTAACCAATGCAGCATGAGCCGGAAAGAGAAAAGACCGAAAGGACCCGGAGGACTCGCAAAAAGAACGAATCTTTTCGGGTTCCGGCGCATGGCCACTCCGTAATGTTAACCAATGCAGCATGAGCCGGAAAGAGAAAAGACCGAAAGGACCCGGAGGGCTCGCAAGAAGAACGAATCTTTTCGGGTTCCGGCTCATGGCCACTCCGTAATGTTAACCAATGCATCATGAGCCGAAAAGAGAAAAGACCGAAAGGACCCGGACTCGCTAAAAGAACGAATCTTTTCGGATCCCGGCACTGTAGCGGTCACGTGACAAAAGTGCTAAAGAAGCCAGTCCGGACTGAGTGCACGGACTGCACACGTTAACATCAGAGTGAAGTAATTTTGTGTCGAACAAAAGAGATTTAAATCTAAAGAAGACAGATCAGAGTTTGGGTAAACCAGACTAAAAGACCCAGGTAGGCTTTAGTAATATATTTATATTCATTTTAAATTTAGCATTATAGTTTTGTCTTATTTGTAGTGTGATTCGCGTTTGTGTATAAAACGCTAGTAGATGTGGAAGTACACATAACATTTATTGATATTTTAGTAAAATGAACGAAATGACTCGAAAAAAGATCCGTTCATTTTACTGAACGAGACTCAAAGAACCGAATCCGTAAAATGATCCGAACTTCCCATCACTACAAGTTACCTCTTACCTTAAATAGTTCCAGCTGTCAGCGATATCTTATCTTTCTCACACGGTGATGGACAAAAGTGGCGCGCAGCAGGTGGGGGATGGGTAATGCTGATTGAGATCTCGCGATGAGGTTAAGAGGGTGGGGTCATTGCTAATGCCAATTGCTGCGTGAGTTCCTTGACCGCATTCTTTTTTCAAATTGTGGGTCCTTGATCTTTTTAAACAACAAAAAATTCATATTTAAATATTTTTTATAAAGTAAAAAAAAGTATATATGCGATTTGCCGGGAGGTGGGGGGGAGAGGATCCCCCCTCTCTGGTTTAAAAATCCCTAATGTTACCTCTGCAAAATTACTTTAATCCCGGTGGATAAAATTTATCGCTAACACCATAGTTGTTAATGCTTATTTTAAAATAGATTATTTAAAATGCCTAACAATTATATATTTAAAAATGTATTTATGAGAAACACTGCTGAAGCAAACAGCAA
This sequence comes from Danionella cerebrum, assembly GCA_007224835.1. Lineage (NCBI taxonomy): Eukaryota > Metazoa > Chordata > Actinopteri > Cypriniformes > Danionidae > Danionella > Danionella cerebrum. The sequence continues at coordinate 466,043 of SRMA01027196.1, read as the reverse complement.
TAAAACCAGAAATGGATTGCAGCTCCCGCTCCATTGCCCGCTATGACAAGAGAGATGACAATGCAGCAATCCTCTTCCAGTGGACTTCCGCGCACGTCTTTTCGAAATGTCACCAGCACCAACGGTCAATTTCAATGTTAAACATACAAAAACACAACTAGCAACTTTTGCGTCCGCAGTAAAAGTTGTAAAAAAATATGTTCAAAGTTATACTATGCTTTATGACATTACACAAAAAAATGCAATAAAACAAAAATAAACATTTTACTCAAACAAAAAGCAAATACGGTAAATATAAACAGATAATTTGTGGCCTCTTATATATATATATATATATATATATATATGCAGCCATGGAAAAAAATAAGATGCCACAAATTATCTGTTATATATATATATATATATATATATATATATA